>JAXQQM020076733.1:0-13112 GCA_034641835.2 Pinus albicaulis
AGTGTGAAAAGGGATCATGTAATAACCAGTTGAAGCATCCACATGTGTGAACAAGGTCTAAACTATGTGGGAAAGGCCAAGTTTGACCAAGTCAACATGATTTATTCTCAAAGAAGTGGATTCTACATGAAGCCAACTCAATGTGAATAGAGATCAATCCAGCTAGATAAAATGAAGGCACCTTGAGTGTGAAAAGGGACAAGGCATGAAGAATCATTCAAGGTTGAAAAAGTCAACAAAACTATCTAGACACATTGCACCATATTGTTGGATAGCACAGTTTTCGTGGAGGAGCATTTGCATGGAAGCAACCTCATAGTGGGTGGGACCCTTGGTGAGGAAGCTCATCAATTATATAATGAAGTATATGGAAAGAATATGGAGATATTGGAGATTATATTTTCATGAGGTTTGCTTAGACTTCCTGCATACTTAGTTGTTTAGCTAAGTTTCTGCACTGCTTAGTGCAAGGGTTTGCCCAGGCGGGGATTCCCTACTCTTTCTTGGAGATCTTGCTTGAGAAATATAAGAGGAGATTTATGATATGAATTTTCCACTACCTGGTGTTGGGCCAAGCACCTACCTTCAGCAAAAATGTAGTCCCTGTAGAAAATTGCGTTATTTCTTAAGGTGTGCAGTGGAAGGGGTTAAAACCCCAATTTGAGGTGCTAGTTTCCCAAGAGGAGGATCAACCTTCCTTTGGGAAAGATAGAGGGAGAATCTACAGAAATTTATTTGCATTTTCAGCCATCTATTTCAGAGCTTCATCCATACAGCATTATTCAGCCACAAATTTGCAGCAACTTTCTCTTGTACATCTTTCTTGTCAAGAAACCCTTGCCGGGTCTTCTTGGATCTGTGTGAAAGAGATTAGATCTCTGTTTTTGTACATAATTGAGTATTATAATAATATTATCAGGTATATTTCTCTATTTTATGAGTTAAACTCTCTTTAGACTGCGCATTCACTTGTGCAGCTACTTTGACATTTTGCAGTCTTGGGGTTTTGGCAATTTTTAGCTGTCTTGAGCATGGGAGGCCTGTTGAACTAGGCTAAAGGCATTTGTTTCTGAAAATATTTTTCATGCATGTCCTATATTGACTAATCTAAGGAACACAACCATTATTTTTCACTGTTATAGCTCAATATTCAGAAAATAACGTTTTTGGGGCCAAATATGTTGTTTTTCCCCACTTGGTGAATTGTATAAAGGCATAGTTTGTTGCTGTGATTGTTCTATGAAGGCCATGTGTTTAAATAAATTATATGATATTATCACTTTCTGCTCTCCAAATTTGTAATACCTTAAGGTATTCTTATTTTTGTAGAAAATTCCAGATTTGGAACATTACAATGGTATCGAAGCAACAATCTTGGCTCAGCCTGTGAGCTCAAGCATTATGGAGTATTCTCATGGGGAGGAGGATATTTTCAAAAGAAATCAGAGAAAACCCTTGTTTTTTGGAGAAAGGAGGTTCTCAAAACTTCTCTTGACAAATCTGCGGGGTAAAAGCAAGGGCATCAAAGAAATGAGGAGGGAAACATATGAAGATCCCTCAACAAAATATATACAAGAGGAAGATTCTAAGTCCTCATATTTTGGATATGAACACTCAGCCATATCATCAGATCTACCACGTGCTATCAGCAATTTCTTCATGAAGAGGAAGAAAGTAGATGCGCCAAAGAGAGATACTCTTGGTGATTATTTGCAGGAATATGAAGCTCAGTCTAAGGAGTTCAAAGATCACTTGAAATTCCAAGGGTTTTGCCAAATGAAGGAGGAAAAGAGCACAAGGAGCAAGAAGCAAGGTGAGGGTAGATTCTTTCTATCCACTTTTGATGGATCACTTCTATGTCCAGCTAGGGCTTGGGTGAAGGAGATAGACACCTTTGTGCAACAACATCAAGTTTCAGAATTTGAAGCCATCAAAGTAGCAGCGCTGCATTTTGAGGGTAAGGCCTATGCTTGGTGGTTGTTTGAATCATTTTCATTAAGGAATGAAAATACATCTACTTATGAAAATTTCATTAAAATATTAGTAGAGAGGTTTGATGATATTTCATGTGAAGCATCTTCTATTGTAACTATCAAACCACATCAAACCAAATTTTTGCATGAGTTGGGAGGGTCTATCTATCCAACTCCATTTCTGAAAACCAATGAAGGAGAGGTGAGCTTGTTTGATAATTTTCCAAGGGCGAGATCTCCTTTAGATGAAGGGCTTTCTTCTCAAAAGGGAGACATGAAGATTCCTTCTTCAAAAGAAGACCAAGATCTAAGGTCTCTTGTTGAAGGAAAGACAAATTCAACTAGTGAAGAAGAGAAAGGAGAGGTAGGAGAAGATAACACAGTCATGACAAGGGAACCTCAAGCACCTCCTGAAGAAGAGGAGGGGTCACTTGTTCCAAGGAAAGAACCCTTGCACTCTTGCAAGGAGTTCCAAAAGATCTCACACATAGAGCTCTTGGCATAACACATGAGCAGCATGTACCTTCATTGCAAAATAATGAGATCTTGAAGATAGGAGAAATAAAGGAGGAGGAATGGCATCACAAGATGGAAGAGAATGTACCCCTCTCTATTTCAAAGTTTGAAAGAACAAAGAAGGCAAGAGGATCTATGCAACAAAGGTAGGGGCAAATATGTCCACCTACATTCACACCCTACTCTATGCCTTGATGCCTCTTTGCAAGAAGGCATTTCAGCAGGAAGACCTCTTGATTGGAGGGAAACTAAAGTGCTCTCTCAACTATATGCAGCGGCAACATATTTGTTTAAAGAGGGAACCTTGGAAGGAGCCAATACAGTGTTGAAAACCATTGATGGAAGGCTAGGCAAATTTCTGAAATTAACCTTGCTTTCTTCCATTCATCTATTTGCATTGGAGGGAATAGATTCAGAAATTTGTGCTGATATGAGAATAATATCAAGAGACTACTCCATAAATTTGGGGCAGCAAAGGATACTCCAATATATAATGAATATTTCTAAACATAAAAAAAATATAATTTCATTTTTGTATGCAGGAGAAAAAAGGTGGAAGTTTTTGAGAAAGAGAACCTTTCAAAGGGAGGGTGACTCTCCTAAATTTCAATCTTGTCTTGAGCAAGATCAGCTGCAAGAGGGACAACAAAAGAAGGTTGGGAATACTCCAACATGTGACTTTGACATCAAGCATGTCAAGGAGGAGGGCCATAATATGACAAATGTATCATCTCATACTTCTATAGTGCTGTCAATGTTGGGAAGCCTAGAACCTTATTGGGAGTCCCAACTCTTGATGGAATATTCTAAGGACCTATTCACATGTAAGGTTCTTGATAGGCAAGCAATGGATGAAAAGTATAAGGTAGTTAATGGAATCATTTATGTTCATGATCAGATCTACTTAACCAAAGATTCCAAATTCAAGAATAAACTACTTGATACAACTTATGAGGTCTTGCTTTCAAATCCCACTAGCTTCATTAAAACAT
Organism: Pinus albicaulis; assembly: GCA_034641835.2. Taxonomy (NCBI): domain Eukaryota; kingdom Viridiplantae; phylum Streptophyta; class Pinopsida; order Pinales; family Pinaceae; genus Pinus; species Pinus albicaulis. Next base: position 3,482 of record JAXQQM020076733.1, read on the forward strand.
ATCACACTATCTTAGATGGATTCAGGTGGGGAAATTTCAAGGAGGAGATGCACTCCCATATGAGTAAGTGCATGAATCATTTGCTGGTTGAGGAGGAACATAGCTCTTGGGAAGAGTTATCATCATCACCTCCTTATTCATTGAGTGTGAGAGGGAGCTCAACCATGAGCTACCTTGCTGATTTTAAACAAGTGTATGACAAACATTGTATTGCTGAATCTCATGAAGTATTTATTATATACTTGTATTTTCTTAACACTCATGTGCAGGTCTTGGCTCCAAGAGGGGGCACATTTTCTGATGAGCTTCATGAGCCACTTTGGGCCATGAACTATGGTGATGTTGGCCATTCTTTGGGAGATCTTGGAGAGATGATGTACTCCTCATGGTGTGATTCATCAACACCAACCATCATACACCTTCTCCAAGCATGCAAGAAGGATGGGGCAGCAAACAAGTGTTGGGGAGAATGCTTGTCATATCATATTCTATGGTAGTTAGGAGGAAAACTGCGCTGGTTGCACATGAGGGACCATTTTCCTTCTCCCTTATTGTATATGGCAGCTAGCATGATCTTACTTATGATCCCACATGCTAAAGATGTTCTTAATTTTGTTGGGAACATGGTTGGAGGAGAGACACATTTGTTGGGTGTGTCTTTGGGGGAAGAGAGTCCCTACTTTTCTGCACTACGTGTTCCAAGGGGAGCATGAGAAACTATATGGCCACAATTGCATACCACTTATTTCCTTATGATGTGAACCATATGTTTGGTTGGAGCACTTGGGGCATGCCTCTCATGAGCAATTGGGAGGAGATTTTTTATGAATTACCAAGCTGGAAGGTGATTCATTTTATTTGGATGATAGCATGGAGGAGGGAGGCCTCCATTGATGATGAAATTCCCCATGATTTTCATCACTTCTATCCTGAGAAGGCCATGGATCAGCAAGAAGGTTTCCATAACAACCTTCCATTCTTCCATGATGAGAGCCATTGGGTTTATTCACCAAAGACCAACTTGTACACTTGGGAGGTGGAATTTCTGCAGAAATTCTGAAGCAATGGAGGAGACTATCAGATGGAAGGGCCATGAGAGGAAGAGGGGAGATTTTGCAGCACCCTTGCAGTTGCTTGAGGACAAGCAACATTTGGGAGGGGGAGACTGTAATGTTCCTAAATTAGCTTCAGCTAAGGGGAATATTAATTTTTCTCTTGAAACTTAGATTGATGAATAAATGGGCAAGGAGGCTCATAATTTGCTCAAGTTTGAATAAAAATATCTCCTACTGTGAAAAGGGATCATGTAATAACCAGTTCAAGCATCCACATGTGTGAACAAGGTCTAAACTATGTGGGCAAGGTCAATTTTGGCCAAGTCAACATGATTTATTCTCAAAGAAGTGGATCCTACATGAAGCCAACTCAATGTGAATAGAGATCAATCCAGCTAGATAAAATGAAGGCACCTTGAGTGTGAAAAGGGACAGGTCATGAAGAATCATTCAAGGTTAACCAAGTCAAAAACGCTGTCTAGATACATTGCACCATCTTGTTGGACAACGCAGTTTTTGTGGAGGAGCCTTTGCATGGAAGCAACCTCATAGTGGGTGGGACCCTTGGTGAGTAAGCTCATCAATTATATAATGAAGGAGATGGCAAGAATATGGAGATATTGGAGATTATATTTTCATGAGGTCTGCTTAGACTTCTTGCATACTTAGCTGTTTAGCCAAGTTGCTGCACTGCTTAGTGCAAGGGTTTGCCCGGGCGGGGATTCCCTACTCTTTCTTGGAGATATTTCTTGAGAAATCTAAGAGGAGATTTATGATCTAAATTTTCCACTACCTAGTGTTGGGCCAAACACCTACCTTCAGCAAAAACACAGTCCCTTCAGAAAACTGTGTTATTTCCTAAGGTGTGCAGTGGAAGGGGTTAAAACCCCAATTTGAGGAGCTAGTTTCCCAAGAGGAGGATCAGCCTTCCTTTGGGAAAGCTAGAGGTAGAATCTATAGCCATTTATTTGCATGTTCAGCCATATATTTCAGAGATTCATCCATACAGCCTTATTCAACCACAGATTGCAGCATATTTCTCTTGTACATCTTTCTTGTCAAGAAACCCTTGCCGGGTCTTCTCGAATCTGTGTGAAAGAGATTAGATCTCTATCTTTGTACATAATTGAGTATTCTAATAATATTATCAGAAATATTTCTCTATTTTCTGAGTTAAACTCTCTTTAGACTGCGTAGTCACTTGTGCAGCTACTTCGGCATTTTGCAGTCTTGGGGTTTTGGCAGTTTTTAGTTGTCTTGAGCATGGGAGGCCTGCTTAACTAGGCTAAAGGAATTTGTTTCTAAAAATATTTTGCATGCATGTCCTATATTGACTAATATAAGGGACACAACCATTATTTTTCACTGTTATAGCTCAATATTCAGAAAATAATGTTTTTGGGGCCAAATATGTTGTTTTCCCGACTTGGTGAATTGTATAAAGGCATAGTTTGTTGCTGTGATTGTTCTATGAAAGCCATGTGTTTAAATACATTATATGAGATGATCACTTTCTGCTCTTCAACTTTGGAATACCTTAAGGTATTCTTATTGTTGTAGAAAATTCCAGATTTGGAACATTACATGAGCATAGTTCTTTTCCTGTGTCAAGCTCGTTAAAAAATGAAACAAATCCTCTCCTAATTAAGACGAGTATTCCATTTGATCTCGTAAATAAATCTTCATTCCATCCAACTATTAGTAATCTACTTAGGTGAATGAAATGAAGCTTGGGGGGCATCTGCTCTTGCAGGGGGCATTCAAAACATTCTTACCAATTGCACGCAATCGACCGCTGAAGTTCGGGGGAAAAATAGGTTCAAAGCTCCAAAATGAAAATGGTAAAAATGAATAGTAAAACATTTTTTTATTTAGTCATTTAATTGTTTGCAATGAATATTTATTGCTATGACTATGGTTTTCTTATATTTTTATCATGAAACAGGTATTTTTAATCCATTTGATGTTGTTCTGAACAGGTTTTACAACTGATGAACAGATTAGTTGTGCTGATTTATTTCAAGAATGATTTGACCACAAAGCATAGTTTTATCCTTATTTTCCGAGCTTTGTTTAAAAATGAAAAAGGATTTGAAGCACGCTTTTATCTCTTTTTCGAGCTTCGATAAATGCAAAAAAGGAACCCCTGGAGTCTTCTTTCAGCTCTTTTCAGACTCCGATAATGTGAAAATATTGTCGAGCACTTGTCTTTTCGAACTCGTAAAAGTGAATGAATTGGTATCTACTTAGTATAAGTTTAACCCCTTTCCGGAATGAGATATATTATTTATGAAAAAGGAATACCTTGGTAAAACTTGACTAAAGAGGTTCTCTCAGATATTATTTTACACTTTTTCGGATTTGAGCGACAACTTTACAAAAAAGTACTTATGGGGTTTTCTTTCGTCCTCTTTTTCAAACTCTCTAAATATAAAAAAGGATCAGGTTGTCACTATCATTAAGCTCGTTAAATCATAAAATAGTGATGGGCTTGTCAATCATTGCAAGAATCGAGTTTCATTCATCGCTAGACTCGTAAAATTATTAAATAGCGATACTTTATTCGCCCGAAGGGTTGAATTATAGATCAAGAAAATGTTATCTTCCTCAAGCTTGTTAAAAAATAAAGAGGTATTGGTCGATAAATGATCGGGGAAAATTTGGGAAAGTGAATAGAATTTTTTACGGTAGAAGGTCGCTCTTGAAGATGACACTTCACTCCATCACCGTGATTGTTTGGGTTTGGTAATTTTCTTGACGGTTCATTCATACCTATGGTTCATCATACCTTCACTTCGGTTTTGGATCAATGCTACCAACTCATCTCAGTGTCACCGATATGTTCAAGAGAAGTCATCCAAAGAATACTCATCCTTCTGCAATACTCATAAACCTTCATTCTCATGACAGTCATCCCTGAACATTGCTATATCAACTCAAACCTTTGTCTCCGAAATTAGTAACTCCTGTTTCGCAATAAGGTGGCTTCCTGTCGACGACAAATCATTATCCAAGAAGTTCACTGAGAAAAATTATATTTGAGTACCATGAGGCTTGTTACAACATCGACAAGACCCCGGCTTCCGGATATTTGACGGAAATATTTTGTTTGGCGTTTGACATCAAATCATCTATTCGCGCCTTACGAAATATACTGCAGTACCTTGAGGACCATTGACATCAATGGTGGTTCTCTCGCGTTTGTTAACAACTCAGATTATTGGCTAGTATTCAAATGATGTCTTTCCATGTTCGACTACAAATCATATATTCGCATGGCTAGACTTGTACTCGAATGATCGAGTGAACGAGATAAGAAGACCCCAAATCTAGTTTCGGCCATCTAGGCTGTGATTTTAGCATTGTTTTACACATCATTTGTAAAGTGACCTTACATACAGATCATCATCCGAACATGGGCCTATATCTATAGGCATGTCTGTATTGGGCAACATTCCAATGTAGATGATTTTCTACAAATGTTATCAATTGCACGTAATCGACTGTTGGAGTTCGGGGGAAAAACAGGTTCAGAGCTCCAAAATGAAAATGATAACTTTCAAATGGTAAAAATTAATAGTAAAACTCTTTTTATTTAGTCATTTAATTGTTTGCAATGAACATTTATTGCTATAAATATGGTTTTATTATATTTTTATCATGAAACAGGTATGTTTAATCCATTTGATGTTGTTTTGAACAGGTTTTACAACTGATGAACAGATTAGTCGTGCAAATTTATTTCAAGAATGATTTTACCACAAAGCATAGTTTTTATCCTTATTTTTCGAGCTTTGTTTAAAATCGAAAAAGGGTTTGAAGCACACTTTTATCTCTTTTTCGAGCTTCGATAACAACGAAAAAGGAACCCCTGGCATTAGGGAAATTTTGAGGTCTAAAATGGGTCTCCTAAGGAAAATGTACAAGAAAAATTCACTTTATGAGAACCAATCACATTTTAGGGGATGACATCATCCCTAATGGTTGAGGTGGCATTGCTTGAGTTAAAGGTACTTACTTATCACATTCTCAATGGTGGATAAAAACTCATGGTTAACCATGGTAGTGCTCAAAGTACTTTTAAAGTCAAAGTAAAGTACTCATAATAAATGCCATTTCACACTTTTGAATAAAAATATATTATTTTCATTTAATATTTCTCGAAAGAAACAATGCATATCCCTATACATTTATTATATTATATTATATTATACTATTTTTATATAGCATATTAATTACATGTTATTATACAATTTAAATAATGTAAATTTTAATTAATAGCATATAATATAATTAAGAATTTATAAATTTATTTTTATATTTTATTTTAAGTTATTTAAGTACAAAGGACAAATGCATTAGTTGTTCAATGATAATGACTTTTTCTTGAAAATCTCATTCTTATTTATAGTCACAAAAATACAATTTTTTCATTAATTTTATTTTGGTACAACTTTTGAATTGAATTTAACTATGGTTACATGGATTGTGGTGCAAAAAGTGAATTTCAAATTCATAAATATTATTTTATTGGTTTAGTTATTATTTTATTATTTCCTTAGGAGGCCCATTTTACACCTCAAAATTCCCCTAATGGAGTCTTCTTTCAGCTCTTTTCAGACTCCGATACTGTGAAAAGATTGCCGAGCACTTCTCTTTTCGAACTCGTAAAAGTAAATGAATTGATATCTACTCAGTATAAGTTTAACCCTTTTCTGGATTGGTATAGATTATTTATGAAAAAGGAATACCTTGGTAAAAAATGACTATAGGGGTTCTCTCAGATATTATTTTATACTTTTTCGGATTTGAGCGACAACTTTACGAAAAAGTACTTATGGATTTTTCTTTCGTTCTCTTTTTCAAACTCAATAAATATGAAAAAGGACTGGGTTGTCACTGTCGTTAAGCTCATTAAAACATAAAATAACGATGGGCTTGTCAATCATGGCAAGAATCGAGTTTCACTCATCGCTAGACTCATAAAGTTATTAAATAGCAATACTTTATTCTTCCGAAGGGTTGAATTATAGATCAAGAAAATGTTATCCTCCTCAAGATTGTTAAAAAATAAAGATGTACTGGCCGATAAATGACCGAGGAAAATTTGGTAAAGTGAACAAAACTTTTTACGATAGTAGGTCACTCTTGAACACGACAATTCACTCCATCACCGTGATTGTTTGGGTTGGGTAATATTTTTGTCAATTCATTCATACCTATGGTTCATCATACCTTCACTTTGGTTTTGGTTCAATGCTGCCAACTCACATCAATGTCACTGATATGTTCAAGAGAAGTCATCCAGTGAATACTCATCCTTCTACAATACTCATAAGCCTTCATTCTCATAACAGTCATCCCTGAACATTGCTATATGAAGTCATACCTTTGTCTCCGAAATAAGTAACTCATGTTTTGCAATAAGGTGGCTTCATGTCGATGACAAAACATTATCCAAGAAGTTCACTGAGAAACATTATATTCCAGTACCATGAGGCTTTTTACATCATCGACAAGATCCTTGCTTCCGGATCTTTTACCGAAATATTTTGTTTGGCGTTCAACATCAAATCATATATTCATGCCTTAAAAAATTAACTGCAGTACCTTGAGGACCATTGACATCAATGGTGGTTATCTCGCGTTTGTTAAAAACTCACATTATTGGCTAGTAATCAAACGATGTCTTTCCATGTTCGACTACAAATGATATATTTGCATGGCTAGACTTGTACCCGAATGATCGAGTGAACGAGATAAGAAGACCTAGATCTAGTTTCAGCCATCCAGGTTGTGATTTTAGGATTGTTGTACACATCATCTGTATGGTGACCTTACATACATATCGTCATCTGAAAATGGGCCTATATTTGTAGTCATGTCTGTATTGGGAAACATTCCAATGTAGACGACTTTCTGAATTATGTACATGTTATTAGAAAGTTTATGTGCTGAGCATGGGAATGACTTCCCTCATCAATTTATGATCAAGAGGATATATCATGATGTAATGTAATGTAATATTGATGCAGGTTGCCACTCTGCTTCATCTCCAGCCTATCATAGTGTAAAGCATCTCAATCAAAATATTGTTATTATTATTCTGACTTCATGCTTTAGGGGAAAATTGTTATATGTCAATTTGGGCACTATTCCCAATGACTTGGTTAACTGAATATCATCTCTAGAACCAATTAATAGGGTCTATGATTCCTTATCATTTCATTTGTTACGTGCCTTAATACAAAGAACAAGACAAATCATCCATGAGTTTCATTTGCAAAGGTTTCTAAGATTTTGAAGTTTATAATATATCATATGAGAGCTCACCAACGCTGCCTCTAAAGGGACTAAGTCTTTTGCATATGCAAGTAACCCTAGTCAAGGGTGCTCTTCAAAGCACTTCCCGACATTCAAGGGTGCGTTGGTCACATTGGGAGCGAAATTCTCATTGTTCCGGAATCTCCTCTTGGCCAATGCCTTCTAGAAGAGTTCACATGTGTCAAAATTTGAATCCATGTGTCCATTTGATACCTCTGAGACTGGGAACATGTCTTGCTTATTATTAGAAATTCATTGATTGTAAAACTACCTTCATCTCCTCTATAAATTGAGCATAGATCTTAGTGTTTGATGAGGAATAATTTGAGTAGAGAATTGATGGTGGAATTTCAATTGAGGAATCGATTTGAGTGACATGCTATTGGAGAGATGTGCACTGCGATGAGGCTGGGATGTTGTTGGAGATGGTGACACTAAATCAATCACTGGGTTGTAACCTCCCCTTCTATCCATTAATAAATATTTTTGATTACTTTCCCACATATGTATCTATATAAGCTCATGTGTTTCATATTATGAATTCTTATTTGATGCATATGGTTCATGTTTTATTGATTTAATTGAATAACTTGAATATACATCTGTATTATTTCTATATTTTTGTTGTTTAGTGTTCATATTTGCAGAGAATATTTTGGCGACTTAGCTTACATTTGAAGCTACTGTTGGGTGTGGAGCCTGATTATCTTGTTTACTTTGTATCACAACATTGGACCCCTATACCTTAAAAGGGGCGGCAACGCCACCCGTAATTAATCGCTGTCATGGGGGGTCCTTTTCAGAGCCCCCCCCTGGCGGGGGTTTTCGGGGGCAGCGCCCCTGAAGCTAAAAACAGATGTAAATTTGCCTTGTAAAAGTATAGTAATTTCTAGTCAATTTGGGCCGTTCATTAGGCAAATGATCTGACGGTAGAAGTTATGTTTAGATTAGGGTTTTTTGCCCTAGAAGGCAACCCCTCGCTTTTATGAGGGCATTGTATTGCGATTGTGCATTGTATGTGTATTCTCGGAGCGAGAAACAGAGAGGGAGACTGTGAGAGAGAACAGAGGATATTATAGCGGATCTGCTGTAGGTTTTGTCTCTTCATTTTTGCTGGATAATAGAAAGGAAGAAATGGCTGTTCAGGGTGGACGTAGCCCAAACTGGGTGAACCACGTATATCTATGTCTCTCTAGTTTTATGTGTTTTTGTGTGCTTGTATTTTCCGCATATTTTATGTGTTGCATTTCTCCATAATATATAATTTTCTAACAGCTACAACAAGAGCGACAAAAGGAGAATAGGAAGCACTTGGACTCCAAGTAAGTTCTTTGATCTGTTCTGTGTATTTATTTACAGTTAGGAAAAGTAGTTGCAAAGTCTTTAACCTGTTGTTCTAGATGAGCACTACATCTAGGGAAGAATGTTTTATCCGTAATCCATAATTCCGCATAACACCTTAGATTCTCGCTATTATGCCATGCAAGTCTTTAGATATGTGATCCCCATTCATAGAATTTGGTGATAGGCATGCAAGAAACTTTTCAATCTTGGGTTCCAACAACTGCTCTTCTTCAACGGACATCCATCATTCTTAGAACTTATCTGAATATTCTTCTTCTGGCTGTTGTTCTTGAATGGAATTTGGAGAATCATTTTTCAATACCTCAACATTGTAAGTGGATTGAGATGTTTTAATATTGGGGATCCGAAATTGTTGTGTAGGTAGTTGAGTGGGAATGGATCTTTGGGGTGCTTGTGTGGGTGGTAATGAGAAAGGTTGAATTGAGGTCAACTAAGGGTGAAAATAATGTTGTGGTGGAGGTGAATGGTATGTATAACATTGATATTCGTATTGAGGATAGTGAGGAAAAGATTGAGGATATGGTGGATTTCCTTTGTAACACCCATGCCAAACTTGTTTCCAAGATTGGTTTTGAGATGGAAAAGGTTTCCAAGAAAAGGATGTTTTCCAATCAATTTGAGATTCTTGTGCATAACACTGAAATAATAAATTAAGATCTTGCATCATACCAGGTTGATGAGGCTGCCATGGTCTTCTTGGAGCTACATAACATGATTTTTCTAGTGTTTGATTTGATCCCTGGTAAACTAACTTTAACCTTGGTAATGATGGGAAATATTTAGTAGTATGTGATCTTGCATAGATTTCAAAAATTTTAATGTTATCAAGTGAAAATTCATGCAAAGCATGTTTCTTTATACATTCAGGGAAAAATATAAACAAAGAC
>JAXQQM020081584.1:0-189807 GCA_034641835.2 Pinus albicaulis
AAAGTATCATTATAAAGCTCGGCTAGGAGATCTGTAGGATGGGGAGATCAGAGCTGGATTGATTGATTGCTTGGAGCGCATGGTCCCTATCCATGCAGACCAGTTGGAAATACATAAACAACTTACTCTTTTCAGTATGGCAGCTGGTATCTTTGGAAAAAACTTGGCAAAAATGGCAAGAGATGTGGATCAACTAGGTAAGCAATTCCAATTTGTTTTTCTTTTCAAGTTAAATTGTTTGTAAATAAGTAATGAAATGAAATATGATACTAATTAATGTCTTTTTATTTACAGCACATTGGTGGGGGAGTCATTTGGTGGCCAATGTCTTCAATTGCAAAAGTTTGCAATTAGAGTCCTCATCCAAACTTGCAGTGCTTCAGGTTGTGAGCGCAATTGGTCTGTTTTTGAGCGCATACACACAAAGAAGAGAAACTATTTGGAATAGAAACAGTTAAACAATCTTGTGTCTGTGCAATACAACCTTCGCTTGAGGCGGAACCAAATGATGAACAAAACACCTGATCTAGATCCCATTATGTTGGATGATATTGATCCAACAACAGAATGGGTGGAGGAGACTGAAGATCTAGTGTTTGAGGCTAATTTTGACATTGATGCAGCATTAGCGAGGGATGAAGTAGATTTGGTCGCGCTATCAGACCCAGGATTGGTAGTTGCATCAAGGAAAGGCAAACAAAAAATGGAAGGCACTAGTCATGCAACTCGAGTAACTCGTGCTTCCATTAGGTCCACTTCTATTAGGTCCACTTCTATTGTTATTGGTGGTAGTGGTATTAAGGTTGTAGATGAGGTTGAGGCATCCTCAGACTCTGATCCAGATGATGTCTGCATCTCCCGATGTTGATCCTGTGTCTAGTAGTGGTGATGAATTTGATGATTGATCATGTGTACACTGTCGAGTCTAAACTCTAGACTTGTAGTCTTGTACTAGGCCCATGGCCTCATAGCTTGTAGCATTGTTTTTGGACTTTATGGGCCATTTGGAGCCTCATTGCTTATGTATTTTTTCAATGATATGTATTGCACTCAATGCCATTTTGATATATTCACCTTTACATGGTATAAAAATGAGCAAACTTTGCATATTTTGTCTCTATTGGCTCGAAATCATGGTTGCAAATCTTAAAAATAGATTTTTTTATTAAAAATTAATTATTTAATATATATTTTTTTTAAAACCAGTTCATTTAGACCTGACCAGTACCAGTTAGGCCGGTTTCGGTCAGAAACCCAGTTCATTAGGTCCACTGGTTCTGGTTTTTAATACTATGACTGAATCACAACTCTCAATACTTCAACCAATGTGCCAATACAAAACGAACACCAATATTAGCCATTAGAGGTCACTATACCAATATAGTATTGTTATCAAGGCAAATCATCAATCGTCAAATCAAATCATTAGTCATCAGATCAAATCCAAATTTTGCTATTATATGGAGATCTATAGTCCAAAACATATCTTGGCATCAAGTCAAAGCTCTACATTAGGAATCATGTCAAAACTCCAAACACTGTTCATCTATATCAATCAACCAAACCATGTCAAACTCTTGCAACACAAACTTCAAACATAATGACAAGTCTATATGCATGTCCCGGTCACCAACGAACACAAGTTCAGTCTATATATTCATATTATAGTAAACATTCAAACTTCCCTATTCATAGAAACTTTTGTTGTCTTCTCCACATCTATAGGACTAAAATCCTTCAAGTGAACATCTTATCTCATGCACAAAACTTCATTTTTATGTCCAACAAGCATAGTCGCACCCATAGACCTTCCTTTGAGCAGTTGGGAGACTATAGTCGCACCCATAAGCCTTCCCCTGAGCAGTCGGGAGACTATAGTCGCACCCTTTACCTTACTTTCGTGTGCTACAATTGCACCTATGAACCTACTTATGTGCGACTGAAGCTTAGAACAAAGGAAAACTCTCTCCTTGATCAGAACTTTGTTGCAGATCATCAATGTGAGATATTTGATTATCCATGCCCATAAATCATATTTCAACAATAATAATGCAAATGACAATAAGAGAAGGAATCTTATGGAGAGGTTCTCCCTTTGAATGGGAAACCACTTTAGTCATCTTGATTCAAGTCATCAACCTGTCTATAATATTGTCATGCATCAGCAGATCTGTTAGATCATAAAGTCAAACATAGATCAATCATGGTCATAACATGCTAACATCAGCTATTACATCATCACTTCATGACATCAATCTTTCATCAAGTGTTAGAGTCAAGTGATTAGGGCCACAGATAGATGTAACATCATATCTCAAAGGTCATGAACACAATATCAAGTCAATCCATCAAGTTAGGGCATTCGGTTTTATCATATGCCATAGTTACATCAAAACATAGCCACGGTTAATAAAAGATCTAGAAATATTAATCTCATAGTTATACTTCTATCAACATGGTTACGATGCTTATCATTATCAATAGGATAAAGTTAGGTCATTAAATAAAACTTTACCAAAACAACAAGAGTGTCAAACCTTTTTTCCATACTTCCATGACGCTCATCACAAGCATCATCAATAGTATTGTATATATAAATCAATGCGCTAACCTTTTATAGGAAATCCATCATGTCTTATGAATTTCAAGTGTCAAGGGTATCATCTACTAGAGTCAAGGTGTTAGCCTTCTTTATGGGATCAAGATATCCAAAAGATAGATGTTAGCCAAATATCAAGTGTACTACTACCTCAAAGATCAACATTAAGTAGCCTCATAGAATCAAGAAGTTCATTATGTAAGATACTTGTTCAACATCAAGTGCATCATTTCATCAGAAGAACCATGGATCCAAATTATTTTCATATTTGAGAAGGAGACATTCTCATCATACCTTAGGGCTTACATTACCATTCAATATTACAATTGAAACATAACATTGAAACAATATACCATGCATACCTTGTAGTATTGAAATACCTACGCATCTTTTCATTTGACATAGGCATCCTGTAGTACTTAGTCATATTTTCACCAAGTGTCTTTTTACCTTTTCCAGCTCTAGCTTTTCTCTTCCTGTATTAATCATGATCCTCAAGAGAGATCCACTTATCATATCTCAACAAGGAGTTAGAAGCATCCAAATACTCAAATATACATGCAGGAAGTATAAGTAATGATCAAAACAATAATAAGATCAATAAGTCTAGACAGAAGTAAGGACATCAAGGAGCATATTAGTCAAGAAATACTTATCTTCAATGAGAGGTGATCCTCTCCCTTTTGAACCAACCTTCAAGAGCCATCACAGTCCATTGTCCATATAACAATGTTGCCTTCAATCAACTTTATTAACAATCAAGCCTACTAGAGACTATCCCATCTAGGGCTTCATCAAATCTGTCACGCGTGCTTGAGCATCTTCACATTGACCATGTTAGATTTCATATCTCATATTTTTTTCCATAAACCAGGGTTTCTCTCAAACCCTAACCTCATAATATCCATCAAACCTTAATACACAAATTGCCTAAGGTTTTCTTCAAACCCTAGAATTGTTTTAGGTCTCCTCCATCTTCTCTTGCTTCCATCAAAGGTGTCTTCATGATGGTGATCTCCATGATTTTTCTTGAACCCACCTTTGATACCATGTTAATTTTTCTAAGGGCTATACTGTTTTTTTCTTTGATAATTGCATTTCTTCATTACAAATTACATTCACCCCATAACATCATGACATTATTCAGATTTACATCACTATTCAGCAACATATGCAACTATGTAGAAAGAACAATATCATTATCATCAACAATGCAGCAGAACATAAAAGAACAATAGAAGAAAAGCATTCACACATAGAGACACTAGGATTGGTCGGAGGCCCGAAAAAACCCACTATGGGGAAAACCCTTGCAAATTCTTGTTCTTAGATTGTCATCAAATGATTCAGCAAAAGAGAGAACAATGATCCATATCTTCATCTATGCAAGTAACCAGCAAAACAACTACAACATCCCTGAAATGAACCCAACAATGTATATATACTCAGAAATATGTTTCTGAAGTCTATACTGAACTGTCACTGTTTGAAGTCAACTGCGGAACCTTGCAATCACTGAGAAAAATCTTCAGAAAACTAAGATTTCATCTTTAAGGTCTTGGTCGCACAGAGGAGTTGTGTGAACGACTATGGCTTCCAAGTCACACCCTTGAGTCTGGCAAGCGAGCGGCTGGGGTCAAAACTGAACTGCAGAAACCCTAATCTCTCTATCTCATGCACAGTGAGATGTTTGTGCGACTAGAAGGCTCCAGTCACACGCATTAGCCTTTGTGGGATTGACTGTGGTCGAGATCCTCTTGTTTTGTGCCTGTGGCTAGGATCCAAAACCCTAAATTAGAGATGCAAGCCTTTGACCTTGCAATTTCACCTCAGAGCGAACCTATTCCTCCGTGGACGAGCCTTAGACCTGTGCGAGCCAAAAAAACCAAGATAGAAGAGTGTCTCATCATTGTGTCCAAATGAGGTAGAGGTCACTTGTATTTATAACCTTTCAAGGTGGTCCACTTTGCTTTAGGGTCGACCTTATCAAATATGCACATGTGGGCTTCTCTTTATAACTGCACTTTCCCTTACCTGATTTGAGTTATCTTTAGCTCGATTTTCGTCCTCTCGAAAAGAGGAATTCAATGCAATCATTATCTCTATCAGGTGAGCTGTCCAAAGTGGAATTTGACCGCAGTTGCATATTTTTAACAAAACCCAACTTGGGAAAACCAATGCAGCAGTTGAGGGTTTTTATTATTAAGCAGCAGTGAAATCTGAGTACAATCTATGGATGTGCAATATTCAATCCAAACAGCAAGAAAATATGGCCAAAAATTATCTACAATACTATTGCCCCAATACTCCAAATTGTCTACAATACTCCAAGAAGAAGTTGATGCAAGGATAATGAAGGACCCACTCTCACACCTACAAAAGAAAGAAAGACCTGCCTCATCACCAAGTATACTTTCATTTACGTTTATTTACTTTGATATTATTGCTCCTTCTCTTGTTCTGGGATCAATAGGTACATTTGATGAATGCGAGAACCAAATGCCTTTCTATCGAGATTGAGGAAGATGTCGAGCCATCCCATGACTTGAGTGGACAAGAGTTCAAGACTTCTACAAAGAATTTGGAATCGGGAAAGAAACCACGGTACTGTATAACCCAGAACAAATGGAGTGGCTGAGAGAAAGAATAGAACTATCATGGAAGTGGTCAAAGTTATGTTGCATGATGAGAAACTACCAAAGATTCTATGGGTAGAAGTTGCTAACACAACTAGCTATGTTCAAAATAAATCTCCTTATTGTGCCCTGTTACCCACCACTTCGTGGGTGATATCCCCAAGAGAAAATTTTTTCCATGATGGAACTCAGTCAACAGCCAGCAACCCATTGCAACCCTCAACTAGCTCATTGTGCCATTTCTCTACCACCTGAGCCAGCCATATAGTCCCTCACCCATCTCTATTAATCGTATGTTTGAAGGTGGACCTCCCGAACCTAAAGGTATGTCTTGTCATTTGGTAATTGAGTATTAAGTTTACTTATCATGGTCACTTCTGGGCATGAATTGATCGGGGGATTCGGCAGAAAGAGTCGGCTTAGTTTGTGCTTATGTCCCCTTGACCTTTTTTGAATGTTACCTTTGGATTTTAGTCCTGTGGGATATCCTTTACTGACCATTTGGTTTTAAAGTGGTACTACTTTGGAAACCTTGACTTTGGTTGCGTGGTCCCGCTCCCTTATCCACATATACCACTCCCCTTTATAGATCTTTATACCACTCCCCTATAATCCCATTCACTATCTCTTCCACCTGGGTCCATATTTCTTCACTGCGTCCACATAGGGTTAGCCTCCCCATTCCCTTGCCCCCACCTTGGGTCAGGCTTGGAACGATGCCCCGAACGTTGAAGCAGCTAAAAAAAAAAGTAAAAGCATAAATGGCCACATTCAACAAAAATATGTATCACAAGATGCAAAAGATGGTCGGGATAAACATAATTAACACGCGAGCAAAAGCCAATACATGAGCTCTACCCCATACCCATGGCCATCACCCTGGTTCCATAGGCCCTAGATGAGACTCCCTTATCATTCAGGAACCCATGATTGTCCCAACCCTTGGAGGGCAATGAACCGCCCTACCAAAAAGGGGGTAGTCATTGTTATATCTTACACATAATGCTCTTGTCCTTTGAGTCCCGAGCTGTTAATCAAAGAAAAATCATAAAAGGCAAAAGGTATATAAAGAAGGATGGAAAAAATCAGGGTCGGGGCACCTCATGTACCACGATTGCTCCCTCCTACACATTATATACCCAGGTGTGGGCTTCCCCCTTTTCTAGCTACCCTTGTGCCCCAATATGTGACCCAGGGTTATCCCTCTCATTCCCTACTCCATCTCACCTCTTATGCCACCACCATTTGAGGGATGTACCTTGGACATAATATCCCCTCTAAAGGTAGAAACCACCTAATAAGGTACCTGGCTAACCCCCTTTGGAGCTTCGAGACATTAGCATATGCCAAAGCCCAATATGGAAGCGCATGCCATTATAAAGTGTCCACTTGTTATCCATGGTTTGTAAGCTCTTTTACTCGATTACTTGAATGACTTGTGGCACTGGAAGGCTAGGGGACGTAATGGATCTAATGCAGGATTGTGGATGGTGTCCATTTGGGTTTGGTCTCCCTATACGGGGTCCTAACCCTCCAGAGGGCTACATTGGTACATATAGGGTGTGTGTAGAGAGCCATGGGCCTCCACAGCACTAAACAACACTCCATGGATCCCCAGAGATGTTCATAGATTGCTAGAGATCCACACTTGGCAGGTGTCTCGGGAATTGTACGATGACATGATAGCATTCATTCCATCATCTACAGCCATCTTCGAGTCATATGGAGAACCATGAGGTCATTGTTGTGCCCCCACACCCCAAGGTTGTTGGTAAGCGTTCCCCTACCCCCCGATCCCGCTCCTAAAACGCACTCCGTAAGGTTGTTGGGGAGCATTTTCGGGAGCATGCTTCCGAGCCTGAAAAACGCTCCCTGGTTTCTAGGGAGCGTTTCAGGGAGCGCTTGGGAGCGAACACTCCCCGAGCACTCCCGCCATTTAAAAAACAAATCAGGAGCATTTTTTAAATGGTGGGAGCGTTCGCTCCCGAATGCTCCCCGACAAAAAAACGTAGCCCGACGCGGAAAAAAAAAAGGGAGACAATTTTTTTTTTTTTTGGGGGGGGGGGGGAGAGTGGGTAATAAAAAGCCCTCCCCTCCTCATTGTTGTCATTGTTGGTTTGTGAATGAAGAGAGAGAGAGAAGAGAGCAAGGAGAGAAGGAGAGAGCAACGAGCAAGTTGCAAGAGTGCAAGAGGAGAGAGCAAGGAGCTTGAAGAGAGCAACAAGGAGGATTGAAGGAGGCAAGACTCAGGACAAAGAGGTAGGACTCTCTAATCTAGTTTTTTTTTCTATATTGCATTTTTCAGTTGTTTAAAAATGAAAACTTGAATTTTTTTCTCAATGTTGCATTTTAATGTGCTGAAAAGTGAAAAATTGAATTGTTTTTTTCTATGTTGCATTTTTTCCTATTCCCATTTGGCATTCCTCCATTTTTTTGAAGGCTAGAAACCAACATCATGGCTATTTGGCTTGGGGTTTTCTTCATGTTGGTTCATTTCTTTGTAATAATGGTGTTGGAGAGTAGATGAAAGAGGCCCATTCGAGAAGAGGAGGATGAAGAAGTTGGTTATAGTGGATTTGATGAAAATCCTGAAGAGGAGGAGTATGCTGAGGAAGGGGAGAGTGGAGAACATGAGGCCACAGAGACCCCAACTAAACATGACCAAAGTCGAACACCATTGTGGAAATATGTTCAAAGGCAAGAAGGAGGGAAAGGTGGTGGAACCACTAAATTTATTTGCCCCCATTGCAATAAAGAATACACAGGTTCATACACCCGTGCCAGAAGGCACTTTTGTGGGAAAATGCCAGGGGATGGAGATAAAAATTTAGGGATCAAAATTTGTGTAAGTGTGCCAACAACAAAGAGAGAGAAATACAGAAAGGAAGAGGAGGCTGCCCAACGGAGATCTAAAAGATCTAGGGGTTTCATTGATTCTTATGCACCATCAGATCCATCACATCATAGACAAAGAAGTCCATCAACTTCCACCCATGGCAGTGGATATGGAGGCACACCTGGACCAAACATCTCCTTAAGGCGTAGAACCATATCCAATTTCCTTGACGAAGGGTCTAGGAGTGATGTGGATTCAAAAATTTTCCGGTTTCTCTATGCATGTGGGGTACCATTCAATGTTCTTCGCTCACCTTATTGGCATGAAATGGTTTATGCCATTAATGATGCCCCCAAAGGATACAGGAGCCCTGGGTATGACAAGGCCACAATCGTGGGACTTGATCATGAAAAAGCTAAAATAAGTCATTCATTGAATAGAATGACAAGTTCTTCGAATGAGCATGGTGTATCCATTGTATCTGACGGATGGAAAAATGTAAAAGGAAAGCCATTGATAAATGTTCTGGTTGTGTCTGTTAGTGGTGCAATATTCCTTTCAACATATGATTATTCAAACAAATTCAAGACCGGCATTAACATTGCGGAACCATTACTTGAAACAATTGAAAGTATTGGGCCATACAATGTCGTCCAAGTCATCACTGATAATGCTGCTAATTGTAAGGCAGCGGGAGCAATTATTGAGGATAAATACCCCAACATATTTTGGTCTAGGTGTTTGATTCACACAATGAACCTTTTGATGCATGATATAATTAAAAACAAACAACCTCAATACAAATGGCTTGGTGATTTATACAAGAGAGGTAAAAAAATGATAAAATTTATTGCAAATCATAGCAATATCCATGGGCTTTTTTGTACTCACTCAAAATTGGAGTTGTTGAAAATAGCAAAGACTAGATTTGCTAGCTATTATCTCACCTTCAGGCGCATTTTGAAGGTAAGAGAGTCATTGAAAGCCATGGCATCAAGTCCACACTGGCAGGTATTAAAGGACAGGGAAGCAACAATAGTTGACAGGCAAGGTTTTGAACAGGTGGAGGAGACCGCTCTTGATCCTTTGTTTTGGGCACGTGTGAGGGAAATTTTGAATTTCACCAAGCCCATTTATCACATGATTCGCTTTTCAGATACAGATAAACCAATGATTGGGGAGGTGTATGAGCAGATATATAGCATGTTGGGGCAAATAAAAGATGTTGTTAAGGAAAATGATCCCAACTTGTATGCAACGATTCACAACTATGTGTGTGCACGGTGGAATAAACTTAATGTTCCACTACATGCATTGGCATATATTCTTATGTCAAAATACTACTCTCCATCTTGGTTGGGCCAACCTGCGCCTAGAGGTGGGGTTAGGATCAAACCTCACACAGATCCAGAGGTACAAGAGGAATGAAAGCATTAGACAAGTTGGTCCCCGACAAGGAGGAGTGTGCTAGATTGCGCCTTGAATTAGGCAGATACTTCAATTGCACTGGTAACTTTGGTTCTTTCCATGAAATGGAAGATAGAGACAAATTTGATGCTCTCACATGGTGGGAAGCATATGGCAGCATGGGACTTTTGCCAAAGTTGGCAAAAAAAGTTCTCTCACGAGTTGTAAATACATCTTCTGCAAAGAGGTGTTGGAGCACCTACAGCTTCATACATAATGTGAGAAGAAATAGGTTGAATGAAAACCGAGCAAAAAGTTTGGTTTATGTGCATTACAACTTGAGGTTGTTGAGTCATTATTGTGATTAGGCTTATGAGGATCAATCATATAAAGTTTGGGACAACAACCCAGAGGACAATAATTTGGAGGACGACACTATACATATGGAAGAATTGGAAGCATAACTTTTGAGGGATGATGATGAAACAACAGCAGTCGTGCCACCGCCATGTTGAGATTTTGTGTATTTGGGGTAGCATTAGTTGTGCTCTAGGTCCCAAATTTTGTGAAGGGACTAGAGTCCACTGGATCTACAAGACCCAGAAATGGATTTGGGAAATTTCATCTGGTTTAGGAGATATTAAATTAATTAATTATTTTAATGTATTTCCTAAGTTAAAACTTAGGAAAATAAAATAATTAAAGTGAATTTAATTAAACATGCGATGAAATTGTCTCAAGTCACACGGATCAAGCTTTCTTTTAATCTTAGCCATTGATTAAAGACTTAATCTTGGTCGTTGATTTGTCAACGAGAAAAGTATAAAGGAAAGGCTTGGGGTCATTTGTAAGACACACAGAGGCAGAGCACTGAAGCTACGCTGAGATTCTAGGGCGGGGTTGCTAAAAATTATCAAGTGTTTCAGTTGCGGAGAGGGGAATTTATACCAAAGGGGAAGATCGATCTCGAGGTTTCGAATACACAAGAAAGCGAGAGAAAGAGATCGGGAAAGACGACGCGAGAGGAAGGCGGCAACGAGCGGCGGCAAGGACGGCGCTAAGCATTTGGAGGCCTTCGAGAGGGTTGACGGTCGGTCTTTCGAGAGGCGGTCTGCGGGATTTGTAGGCCTAGATCTGGTAGAGTTCTGTAAATCCCGTTTGAGGGTGTGGATCGGTCAGTATTTTTGGTCTTAGATCAGCCAAGTGCTGTAGATCTAGAGTTTTCTCTGTAGCGTTTTCCAGATCTGGAACCCAAAGTTGTGTATTCAGAAATATTCTTAATAATAGACCCCTCCAGCAGCCAGAGAGACCGGTTTTCCCACATTGGGTTTTTCCAGGGACAGTTTGTCCAGAAATAACTGTCACTTTGTCTATGTGTGCATGTGCTTATTCTAGATCTGAATTGGTAGAGATCTGTTATGTGTTTTTCTTTGATGTTAACTTGAATTTATTCAGTTGATAACTTGTATAAGTAGGAGAAGCTTAACTGGGTTAACATAAATAATTTCTGCATAAGAATTAAGATTCAGAAATTTCTACATGGTATCGAAACAATTGCGGATCTAGAAGGGTCACTAGCGAAAAATGCGAAGGATCTGGTACTGACATTTGGAAAAGCGACGAGAAAAGCAAATTTGAAGGGACGAGGCGCAATTTTCGGGAGCGATTCACACGGAAGGCGGCGAGCGAGCGGACCACGAGAAGCCGGCGGCCGGTGTGATTCGGATACGAATCTGTCAGATCAAAAAATGCGAGAAAAGTTGCAAAAATTCGGAAGAGCTATTGGGGTTAAACTTCTAAGGTTTTGATTTTTTAACCTTAGCACAAGTGACAAAGTTTGGGAAGAGATCAGCTTCTCGGAGAGTTTCTTGCCAAAGGAAACTTGCAGTTTGGTCAGAGGATCAAAGAAGAAGCTGAATCATAGTTGATTTGGTAGATTTTCAAGGAGGGAAATCAAGTGTCAGAGGGAGCAGAGGGTTTCCAGTTCGAAAAGGACCCTAGATCCAAGATCTCTAGCATAGAGAAGAGGAGCTCCGACACATTCTGAGCAGATGGCTCCTCATGGACTGCGTGATCAGGATAGGTTAGAGGGCCTCTCAAACTTTTCGGTATGGAAAGCTAGGATCCTGATTGTCCTAGAGGCATATGGTCTAAGAGATCATGCAGAGCAGACCTTGGCCATGCTGATAGATGAAGATCTCCTAAGGAAGCATAGAGAAGTTGTTGGGCATGCCAAGCGACTGATAATGGACAGTATCAAGGATCATATTGTGCCACACATAGCTGATAAGAGGACAACTAATGAGATGTGGAAGGCCTTGGCTTCCCTATATGAGGGAAAATCAGTCCAAAGAAAGATGTTGTTGGAGGCCCAAATGAGGTCATTCATGATGACCAAGGGAGAAGACATCGAGCATTTCCTCTTCAAATTGCAGTCAATCAGGGATCAGCCGACTGCAATGACTGCAACCATAGATGATGCAGTGATAGTTAGGACTGCCCTCAATGCAGTCACAGATGAGTGGGAAACCTTTGTCCAAAGTATCTTGGGCAGAGCGGACCTCCCAGATTGGGACAACTTGTGGTCGATCCTGCGGCAAGAAGAACTACGAAGGTTCACCAAGAAGCAGCACAACCCTGCGTTGAGCAAGGTTAAGAAGGAAGAGGAGGAAGATGCAGCCTTGGCATCGAAGAAGCAGCCGAAGAAGAAGAAGGATCTTTCTAAGATCAAGTGCTTCCAGTGTGGCGAAATGGGACATTTTGCCAGCCATTGTCCAGAAAAGAAGAAGGACAAGGAAGCATCTTCTTCCAAAGCAACGGTGGCAAATGATGGGTCCGGAGATGATGTAGCCATGAGTGCTCATGAACCACGGAGGTGGGGTGACATGGACATGTAGAGGAGCTACATGGAAGTAAGGCGGGATCCTTGAGTAGCTCATCTCTTGGATCACAAGCGAGCTACGGCAGCCTTAAGACAGTAGCGGGACAAGTGGAGCAGTGGGTGCATAGATCACAGATGAGGCAGAAGCAGAGGTAGATCTGGAGGTTGGGAGAAGCAGCGCAGAGCATAGCAGCAGCAGCATAGAAGTAGTAGCAGCGCAGAGGCTAATGTGACTTCACCAGCGCAGAGTAACAGCTGCAGCAGCGCAAAGAGCTTCAGAGGGACAGCGCAGAGGCTAATGTGACTTCACCAGCGCAGAGTAACAGCTGCAGCAGCGCAAAGAGCTTCAGAGGGACAGCGCAGTACAGCAGCAGCGTGATAGATTTCAGCACAAGGAGCTGATGTGACTTCAATAGTGTAGAGGGAGTCTGATTACGCTAGCAGAGTTGTAGTTGTGCATCGTTCTTTAGATGCCGGCACAGATCTGTAGCCTATGGAGCTTCAGGGATAAGGATGCAGCTCATCTGACTTGTCTGTCAAAGATTGGGCAAGAGATTCAGTTGTTTCTCTCAACAACTGAAGTTGCAGTGCAGCAGATCAGCAGTGGCAGTGCTATGAGCAGCACAGATGCAGCATATTGAGAGGGAGTTGCGGTACAGTGGTTGCAGTGGCAGTGGCAGAGTCATGGGCAGCAGTACAGAATGGCAGCATAGTTGAGTGGCAGGAGGCCAAGCTTCAGCAGCACAGAACCAGTGCCCAAAATCATGTAATGCATAAGTGTGATGTATTGCTAGAGCACACCCTTGATGCTAAGAGGGAGTGTTGAGATTTTGTGTATTTGGGGTAGCATCAATTGTGCTCTAGGTCCCAAATTTTGTGGAGGGACTAGAGTACACTGGATCTACAGGACCCAAAAATGGATTTGGGAAATTTCATTGGTTTAGAAGATATTAAATTAATTAATTATTTTAATGTATTTCCTAAGTTAAAACTTAGGAAAATAAAATAATTCAAGTGAATTTAATTAAACATGTGATGAAATTGTCTTAAGTCACACGGATCAAGCTTTCTTTTAATCTTAGCCATTGATTAAAGACTTAATCTTGGCCATTGATTTGTCAATGAGAAAATTATAAAGGAAAGGCTTGGGGCCATTTGTAAGACACACAAAGGAAGAGCATTGAAACTAACCTGAGATTCTAGGGCGAGGTTGCTAAGAATTCTCAAGTGTTTCAGTTGCAGAGAGGGGAATTTAGACCAAGGGGATGATCTGATCCTGGGGTCTAGAATACACAAGAAGTAGAGAAGAGATCAGGAAAGACAGCACAGATTAAGGCAGCAGCAGCAAACGGCAGCAGCAACAGATGGCAGCAGCAACAACAGCAGCAAGGACAGCGCTGAGAATTTGGACGCCTTCAGAGGCTGACGCAGTGTCTTTCAGGGGCAGATCTGGGGTTTCTAAGCCTAGATCTGGCTGAGTTCTGTCAATCTTGTTTGAGGGTGTGGATCAATCAGTATTGTTGGTCTTAGATCAGCCAGGTGCTACAGATCTAGAGTTTTCTCTGTAGGGATTTCCAGATCTAAAACCCAGAGTTGTGTATTCAGAAATATTCTTAATAATAGAGCCCTCCATCAGCCAAAGACCGGTTTTCCCACATTGGGTTTTTCCAGGGATAGTTTGTCCAGAAATAATTGTTTCACTTTGTATATGTGTGCATGTGCTTATTCTAGATCCGAATTGGTAGAGATTTGTTATGTATTTTTCTTTGATTGTAACTTGAATTTATTCAGTTGATAACTTGTATAAGTAGGAGAAGCTTAACCAGATTAACAGAAATAATTTCTGCATAAGAATTAAGATTCAGAAATTTCTACACGCCACACCCAGGGCCAGTCCCACCATCCAGTAGCAGTGTGGGTGCCAGTGCCAGTGTTCGATTTCCAGCTATTGTTCCTTTGCAGATTCAGCCTCCACCTACATCCTCACTTTGCCCTCCGCCTTCTAGTTATGGTCGTGGTACTCCTGAGTGTACTAGAAGACCACCATTGCCTCGTGGTTCTCACAAATTAGACATTTCTCGTGGGCGTGGCAAGGGGCCAGCGAATAGATAAAATAGATTTACAATTTACTAGTCTTTTCTATTTTCTAGTAGTTTTTAACCTTTATAACTGTTGAACAATTGAAAATTGACTCTTTCATATTTATTATGATAATTTTTGTAAACAATATATGACAATTTAAGTTTGAAGTTTGAAGTTTGAATTTGAAAGGTGAAACTTTGAAGTTGGCATTTATAAGTTTACAAGTCATTATGAATTATGAATATAATGCTTCATGAAAGTTGAAATTTGTTTCATTTCGTTTCATTTTATAACATTTCATTTCATGTTAAATATTCTTTGTTGCAATGGTTACTGGTTACACTTAGTTTACGAGTACAACTATGGTGATCATTGAATCATTGATGATAAATGTTATTTATTGAATTTTGAAATCAATGAATCAATGATGATAAATGATATATATTAATGATGATAAATGTTATATATTGAAATTTGAAATCAATGAATCAATGATGATAAATGTTGTATATCAATGATAATAAATGCTATATATTGAATTTTGAAAGCTTGAAACTTTAAGATTGATGAATCATGAGACTCAAGAGTCAATATCTTGTATGTTTCCAACTTGTGGGCATGGTTGATGAAGATTATAACTTCCAGATGATTGATGTTATATGGTTTAATCTATGATTTTATGTTTTTTACGTCTAATTCATCATTCTACATGCTTTTGTTGACATATATGCACCAAAATATTAAAAAAATATAGAATATATATATATTTAAAAAAATGCTCCGCGAAACGCTCCCGAACCAAGAGCTTTTGAAAATGGTACTTCCGCTCCCGCTCTCAAGTAACTATGCCACACCCACTGGGAGTACCACAGGTTTATTGTTTGGAGAACAAGGGGCCACCCCCTTATCCATCACTTTTGAGGATTCTATTCATCATTACGGCACTTATGGACCTCATTAGGCCTCTTGCAGGGCCCTATGACATGCATAGATTAATATTTGACCTCTTGAGAGGCTTGTTATTTCATTTGTGAGCTAGTATGGTGGGCTTGTCACCAAAAGTCGGTTAATTTGCACATTATTTTATGTTTAGGGGCTATTGTAGGCCCATCGGGTAATTCAAACTCTAAATTGGTGTATAAATAGCAGTTTGATGGATTCATTTGTATCATCACTTAGATTTGGATCATTCTCTCCTTAGAGAACTTCGCACTTTTTCCTTGGTGGATATTTTTGGATAATGGATGAACTTTGATGTATGGATTGGGTTCTTCTTATCTTGGAGCTTCTTATAATGCAAATGTGTTGCTGGTTGGATATATTCTCTTACATGTAAGTGCAATTTTAATGTTATTTTATTTCATTTTGCTGCATACATTGGTTATGAGATTTTCGCTATTTTAGGGCTAATTATTGCATGCATTTATGTCATCAATGTGGAATTATGTTTCTACTTAGCTTATCTCTATGTATGGGCCATGTTTGATGAACAAATTGTCCTAGAGATAGAGTTATCTCAATAAGCCTTTTCGATTTGCGACGAAGTATAAATGCTTTTAAGGTCATTTTTTTCCCTTGCCCTTAACATTAGACAACTCGACTTTGAGAGCTTCCTTGAACAAGAAACGAAGTCCATCATCATAACTCTCCTTGACTCCATATCCCCAAGAGGAATTAGGCACTGATCCATCAAAGGGTGGTCATTTAAACGATATTTTTCACCTTTTTTCCCCTTCTTCTAGGTCTAGCCCATTGGGTCACCTAGGGCATCAATTTCCAGGGAAACTAGCCCTAGAAAAATTTTGATCTCCTAGGGTCTACTGTGTTGGTGTGTCCTCAAGGTCTCCTCCGAATTTGAAGAGATTTTGACGGTGGGATTGTGAGATATCTCAAGTCGTAGGTCTAAGATCGAATTTTTCCTTAGTGTTCTCAATGCTAATACCTCATAGGATCAATTTGACATCTTTAGTTGAAAATTCTTGTTTGCTCCTTTCCTTGGTCAGGTTAAGAATATCATTGGTTGCTAGACTCCATCCATTTAACATGGGATGGGTCCACTTGGCCTCGTGTGGTCCAATTTCTTATCAAAGATAATTCATTAAGGACAAATCGGGAATCCAAGTTTTATAAGGATTTTAGGGATTGGGAAATTCCTTTTCAAGCCATATTCCTCTAGCCTAACCCTTAAATCCTCATCTCCTTTCCCTAGAAGGTCTTGTACCTTGCTTAAAGAGCAAGCAAGCTCCATTCTTAACCCTATCTTTGGGAAAGGGTCTCTTAAGATCACTTCACGCCTACTTTTTGATCTATCATTTACAAGTGACTTCCTAATTACTGGGTCTCCTCCCATCGTTGAAAGTTTATAAAGAGCAGGGAATCTTAGCTATGGTGAAAGTAGGCTAAGTCTCCATCGTTTCCCTTGACCTAGCAGTTTCCCTCTTGGGAGTCCCTTTTAGGTACCCTTTTGGTTTGAATGGTAACATGCCCTAAACAACAAGACTCCAGAAGAAGTCTTCTCTGGTGAAAAAGTCATCCTCATGCTAATGTTGAAAGACATGATGATGTTTGGATGCACAAGAAGATCTTGAGCCTGAGCTTGATCTTGTTTATGAACCCATGGAGTCCTTGGATCCTTCTCCATGTGTTAGAAGGAGACCTTTATGGCTCATGACACCCTTCAAGATGCTGATAAACATGTTGTTCCCCGAGGAACCTTCAGAGAAAGCCAGAAACCATGTCGGTTTCAAGGATATGTTATAACCATGAGCAACATTATTCAAGTTGAGCCATGCACTTTTGAAGAAGTTGTGAAGGCTCAAGTGTGGAAATATGCAATGGTTGAAGAATATGAGTCCATCATTCATAATGATTTATGGGAAGTGCTTCCAAGACCACAAGGTAAATCTGTTGTGTCTTCTAAATGGTTGTATAAAATTAAACGTGGTACTAATGGAAGTATTGAAAAATATAAAGCTAGATTTGTGACCAAAGGTTTCTCTCAAAAAGAGAGAATAGACTATGATGAGATCTTTGCACTGGTTTCCCGTTCTACAACCATTTGATCCATTGTGGCTCTAGCTGCAAGCCAAGGATGGTCTCTTCACCAAATGGATGTGAAGACTGCTTTCTCCATGGCTTCCTCAAGGAAGAAGTATTTGTGGAGCAACCAAAAGGCTTTGAAATACATGACCGGAAAACCCATTTGTGTAGACTAAAGAAAGCCCTCTATGATTTGAAGCAAGCTCCAAGACCTTGGTATGCTCGCATTGATAGCTTTTGATGAAGCTTGGTTTTACCAGAAGCAATGTTGATCCAAATATCTAATTCAAAACAGTCCAAGGTATGCTTTGACTTTGGTATTATATCTTGATGACTTATTCTTGACAAGTGGAGAACCTCTTACCCTCCAATGTAAAGATCTTCATTTGATGTACTACTTTCTGGGTCTTGAAGTATGGCAGAAACTTGGTCCTGATTTGGAAAATTCCTCTAAGTATCGACAATGGATTGGGGAATTGATATTCTTAGTGAACACTAGACCAGACATATGTTTTGTGGTCAATACTCTGAGCCAATATATGATTAAACCATCTCATGCACACTGGATTGCTACAAAGCATAAGTTGAGATACCTGCATGGGACCATCAATCTTGGATTGAAATATATTGTCAGAGATGTAAGACCATGGGTACTATGATGTTGATTAGGTTGGTAACTTTGCTGATAGAAAAAGCACATATGGATGTTGCTTTAGCTTAGGATTTTCCAGGATAACTTGGATGAGTAGAGAACAGAAGTGTGTAGCCCTTAGCACAGCTGAAATCAAGTATATTGTTTCTAGCATGGCTAGCTGTAAGGCAGTATAGCTGAGGAATCTCTTTGGAGAGTTGTTTGAGCATGCGTCGTAGAAATTTTTGTTTCCCACCCCGGTTTTAGTTTCTCCTTATTTCTCCATATAGTTAAATGCCCATTCCCATAGCCATACATTCAACAAGCTGAAAAAATAAATATTTTCTGAAAACACAAATTCTGGAAATTTTCAAATGCTGGAAATTGCAGAAATAAAACTCAGCAAAATAAATCAACCACACACAGAAAAATAGACACGCTGATTTTTGGTCAATGTGACCTTGGGAAAACCCCCTACAACTCTTGGGGAAAACCAATTCAAAACCTCTTCTTATTTCTAGAAAATGCTTTTACAGTGAGAGAGAAATACTCAGAAAAATTTCAGAAAGTAATAAATATAACATATCTCATTTTCCGTGCTTAACCACCGCCTGGAAAAACATGTACACAGCAAAAACAAAAACAACAATAAATGTTGTACGGCCTCCTCGAATTCCATGCCCAGAATTTACAGCATTAAATGTTGTTGTATGAACTGTCTCGAAAACTGTGCAAACAACAATAAATGTTGTACGGATTTCTCGATTTCCATGCAGAAAAATAGCAAAGCTGCTGTATGGTTTTCTGCCTCGATTTCTGTGCACAAGTACAGCAACTTATTGTACGGACTACCTTGAAAAACGTGCCAAAAAATCAGCAACCTGCTCCTCGAAATCTGTGCCAAACCTTGTTGTACGGCCTCCTTGGAATATGTGCCAAATCTGCTATATGGCCTGCCTTGAAACTCGTGCCCAAATCTGCCTCAAAATCTGTGCCACTCCTCGCTATACGGACTTGCTAAAGTGTTGCCTCGATTTGTGTTTCAAGTTTTGTCCTCCTCCTCCTCACTGCCCAAAAATCTCCTTTGCTCTCCTTCTCTCCTTCTCTCAATCTGCTCATGAAAGAATTAATGACCTTTTCCCTCATTTTCCTCCTTTAACCTAACCGTAAGTGACTTTTGGGGAATCCCTAAATCCAATGGTTGAGATAGCTTTAGATCTAGGGCTGAGATTAAATGCTCATTTAAATCTCACTTTCTATTTTTTAATTCACCCCACTTTAATAAATACCCACTTAGTCATTTATTTTCAAAGTCACTTTTCCTTTCTGATTTCACATTGACTTTATTAAAGTCACTTTAAAATTAGACTTTAGTAACTTTATCACTTAAAGTCACTTTTAAATTAGATTTGACTTTATAACTCTATAAAGTCACTTTAGGAGAAAAATTAAATTCTTTTGGACACTTTTCCCTAGGCCAAAGATCAAAGCCTTAGGGAACCACCTGTCCTCCGGAACAAAATTTCAACACTCCCTCTTACAGAGAAAGGTGTTCCTCACCACACCCATCTTGTCTGTGAAGTAGACATGCTTGCCCCATGGTAAGGCTTTGGTAAGAATATCTGCAACCCGCTCATCAGTGAGAATATACTCAAGCTTCACAGCTCCCTTCTGAACATAGTCTCTGATGAAATGATATTTGATCTCGATATGCTTTGACCGGTCATGAAATACTGGATTCTCCGTGAGTTTAATGCAACTCTGATTATCACAGTATATCACTAAAGGTCTCAACGGCTGACCAAATAAGCCAAACATCTTGCAAAGCCAGATGGCCTCACAACTAGCTAGACTGGCTGCCATGTACTCTGCTTCCGCTGAACTCAATGCTACTGACTGCTGCTTTCGGCTAAACCACGACACCACTATCGAACCCAACCCAAAACAGCACCCTGAAGTGCTCTTCCTATCAGAAGCACAACCTGCCCAATCAGAATCAGTGTAACCTACCAATCTCACTCCATCCCCCTGCCTATAATCCAGACCATAATCCACTGTCCCCTGCGAGTACTGCAAAATGTGTTTTGCAGCAACCCAGTGCACCCTCCTGGGCTCACACATGAACTGGCTCATCGTGTTGACTACAAAACATATATCTGGTCTGGTGTTGACCAAATACATCAAGGAACCAATCAGCTGTCTATACAATGTGGGGTCCACCAACTCGGAATCTGAAGCATGAAGCTTCTTCCAGTTGGTGATCATCGGTGTCGACATGGGTCTACAATCCTCCATGTGGAATCTGCCAAGGATGTCCACAATATACTTCCCCTGTCCCAGGAAGAAATGCCCCTCCTCCTGCCACACCTCCAAACCCAAAAAGTAATGCATCAGGCCGATGTCCTTCATCTCAAACTCCGCCGCAAGATCTCTCTTGCAGTGCTCTATGAGTCTCTCTGCACCTGTAATGACTAAGTCATCCACATACAACACCCGAATGAGAGGCTCCTCACCTATCACAATATAGTAAAGGTTCGGATCTGCCTCACTCTTTGTGAAACCCATCTTCTGCAAGTAAGTATCTATCCTGGAGTACCAAGCTCTGGGAGCTTGCTTTAGGCCATAAAGGGCCTTCTTCAGTCTGCACACATGGGACTCCTTCCCATGCACCTCAAAGCCCTGTGGCTGCTCAATGTACACCTCCTCCTGTATGAAGCCATTGAGAAATGCGGTCTTCACATCCATCTAGTGGATCCTCCAACCCATCTCTGCTGCTATTGATATAATGGAGCGGATCGAAGTATATCGAGCCATGGGAGCGAAGGTCTCCTCATAATCAACTCCCTCTACCTGGGAGAACCCTCTAGCCACAAACCTCGCTTTGAATTTCTCAATGCTGCCATCTGTAGCATGCTTTACCTTGTAAAGCCATCTGGAAGTAACCACGAATTTGCCCTCAGGCCTCGGCACCACCTCCCAAACATCATTCTTCATGATAGAAGAATACTCCTCCTGCATGGCCTCTCTCCAGACCTGCTGGCTAGCTGCCTCCTCATAGCTAGAAGGCTCAAAGTCAAGGATGCTGGTAGCCATTGCCATATAGCTACAAAACCTCTCAGGTGGTCTGCTCTCTCTGACCGGCCTCTTAGGCTCAGCAACAGATGTGGCATCTCTCAAGGTGTCCTGAAGCCACTTGGGCTTCCTCTTCCCTAAGTGCACTTCTCCCGCCGGAGAATAAAACTCCTCCTCCTCAACATCAGGAGCCTGAACTCCTGACTGTCTGTCTGCTGTCCTCCTGCCTGCACCTGAACCTGTAGATGCTGAGGTACCGTGTGAACTGTCCATCAGTGGACTCCCCAGTGAACTGCTCTGTGGACTGCTCTGCGTGCTGCCCATAGCACCACCCCTCTGACTCTGCGAGCCACTCCCCACTGACGGACCTGACATCGTCATAGATGTACCTCCGGATCCTCCTAATCCCTGCCCACTGGATCCCTGTGACTGACTCAACTGCTGCTGAGGGTCTGGCTGATCCAGATACTCTAACTCCCGTGACCTCCTAAAGGCCCTATCCTCCTCAAACTTCACATCCCGCCTGACAACAACTTTCCTCTGTGCAGGAATGTAAATCCGAAAGGCCTTTGAGGTCTCACTGTAGCCCACAAAGACACCCTTCTCTGCGGTGGGCTCTAGTTTGGTCCTCTTCTCCTTGGGTATGTAGGAGTATGTGATGCACCCAAAGATACGAAGATGACCAATATCAGGCTTCTTCCTAGAAAAAGCCTCCTCCGGAGTCATGTGCCCCAAGGCACGATGCAGACTCCTGTTCTGCAAGTAAACAGCTGTGTTGCAGGCCTCTGCCCACAAAAACAATGGCAACCCCTGATCATGTAACATGGCTTTGGCAGCCCCTCCGATGGATTTGTTCTTCCTCTCCGCAACCCCGTTCTGTTGGGGGTTGTAAGGAACAGTGAACTCCCTCCTAATGCCTGCCTCCGCACAATAGTCAACAAACTCTCCGAGGGTGTACTCTCCTCCATTGTCCGACCTCAGGGACTTGATCTTCCGACCTGTTTGTGTCTCCACAAGAGCTCTGAACTCCTGAAACCGCTTGAAGACCTCACTCTTGGTCTTCAAGAAATAAATCCACGTCCTCCTGGAGTGATCATCAATGAATAACACATAATACCAGTGTTACACGGGGTCTCGCCCCCCCACCTAGGGGTCTAGATTCCTCGCCCCCTCGCGCTCCGGGGTCTTGGGGACTTCTAGGGGACGTTTCCCTCACGCCCCCTCACGCCCCCGCACACCCCCTTTCACGCCCCCTCACACCCCCCTTCACGCCCCCTCACGTCCCCTCACCGCCCCTTTTAGTTTATGGTTTCATGTTAAAAGTTGATGTGCCACTTAGCATATTTGAGAATCCAAGTGATTCTGATTCAGATGGTGACATGGTTGATCTTGATATATTCGTGCAGAAGTCGGATGCAGAGACTAGTGGGGCATTAACTTGAGCATTTATGCTCATTTATCAGTATGATGATATCATTTGATATTCATATGTTATGTTTTATGTTTTATGTTTCAGACATAACTTATTTGCGTTTAAGTTTTATATTTCAGACTTGAGTTGTAAACTTCAGTTTAAACTCTATTTTGAATCTTGATATAATATGTCATATGATATCTTAAACTTTATTTTCATTGTACATTGTTAGTAGTTACATTAATGATTATATAGTTACAAACTTACAAACTTACATGCATGATTGTATGATGTATGTTTTAACTTTTAACTTTTAAATTTGTTTCAATTATATGATTCATCATTCATCGATTTGTAATTGTATCATTTATGATTTATCTTTCGTGATGCAAGTGTATGATGACTGTATATACATTCCTTGCAAAAATATAGTTACATTGTAAATATTAAATTTTATAATTTTTATGACCCCGACGTCCCCCCCGTTTCCTGAAAATTGGTAGGGAGCTTTTGCATAGGCCGCTCCCGCGCTCCCTCGCCCCCTCGCTCCCACCTCCAGGGGACTTGGTGGAACATTGCATAATACTCATATCTGTTGGAAATACTGAGAGGGGGGTGAATCAGTATTTCTTTTCAATTGTTAATTTTTGTTAGTTAGATTCTTCACAATTAAAAAACAGAGAGGTGTATAATAATGATATTATTAAGGATTAATAAGAACTTCAATCCCTTTTCAAAATAATTGAGTACAATAGATGTGTGAGGGCACCAACCCTTCAATGAATCAGGCAACAACCTGTTGCTAAGCAGCAACTTGGACTTTGATGAGGCTCCGACCTCTAGGGCTTCGACCCTATCTTCACCAAGGCACCAACCTTGAGTTTAGGGGCACCTACCCCAAGGACACCAATCCTTCTTTGCTTCTTCATTGCATTATTAGTTCAAAGGTGCCTCAATGCACAAGTCTACATCATCAATTTTGTACCATATTGCACCGTTTATTCAACACCACACTTCTCCATTAATTCTGTCCCACTGTTCTTGCAACACACAGTACTTATACTTTTGTACTGCACCAGCACTTCACCAACTACATTGAGTTAAAACTTCACCGTTTACTAAACTTCTAGCACCATGCTGCACTAGGACTTCTTATGGACAGACTGGTCTTCAACAATCCCTAGTAGCCTATAGCAGCACCGAAGTAAGAGATATCAGATCCGAATTTTTTGATGATTGTAATACAGTCCTGAATCTAAAACAGTGAAGACAGCCCTCAACAACCACGTCCTAAACTTCTATAATAAGACCGAAGTTACAGCACAGGTTCAAGATTGAAATGATTAAAGAATTTCTATTCCAGTACCTTTTGTTCCTGCTAAGTCATCTGTGTAGTCCCACAGTTACTCTATAATTATGTCCTGATTTCACAACAGGGTAACTGCACCTGCCTTAAAAAAAAGGTGGACACCTAATGTGAGCTTATACGCAAATGAGAGGGATCAATGTGGAAATGGCAGCACTTCAATCTGTCGAGATGCAGGACTTGCTTGAAAAAACTTGGAATTTCATTAAACGTGGTAAATCTTAACTTGTCTTTATAAAAGTGATGGCCTTGAGAATAAGGAGAACCCTTTCTTATAATTGATACCTTACGTAACTACGCAAGGCACATATAATTCCAAAATGGGAGTTAAAAATCTACTTGAACACACAAAACACAGGAATAGAGTACAATTTATACAAGATAGAGACTTACTACAAGAATAAAAGACTAAAAGCCACTTCATATTTACAAAGATGAGAAGCACAAATTTCTCTGAGTTCTATAATAAGGTGCCCATCGTTTCCACCATGCTTGAGGAAGATATTAACTAAATTTCTTGATGAATTCAACCTTCTAACTGTAGATGATCACGAAATAGCTAGGAAATCCTGCTTGCTCAAGTGGTGACATTATCTTCTATGAAACAGTGCCTTGACCTAGAATATATGTTGAAATAAGTTAAATATGCATGGCATGTGAAACTATGCAATGCAGATAACCAAATCACCCATATTGACCTAGAGAGGTAAGTGAGGCGAGCTTGTGGACCTAACAGGTTCTGTTCACCCTCTCTTTAGCAGGGGCACCCATAGTAAAAATTTTTGCACTATCATTCGTATTTTTGAGGAGCAGGGCATATTTGTGGCATGGCATAGAGTGGGCCTCCTTGATGAGCTGGCTGCATTCTAATTTTTGAGTACTTTCACATTTTCCAAGGCAGCTCACCTTGTTCGAGGCACTTCACATATATCAAGGCACTGGTCACACCTCTCGAGACAGTTTTGGGGATGTTTGTGGACACTTGGCCCCCTCCTACGCATGCCACAAGGAAGATTCTTGAACGGTGTCCTAGTTATCACCTTATCAGCTGATTTTTCTTACTCCGAGGGTCAATTCGAACCTAAACCACTAGTGGCAGCAATTTGGGGTACTCTGGATGACTTGGAAGGGCTATATGGATGATGTGTCACTTTCTTACCGTGCTTGAGTGATGTGGGCATAGCTTGGTTGAAGCATCTTGGAAAATAAGTGAGCTGGAATAAGAATTAATTATATTTGGCATCACTTGGTTGTTTCAGCGGTTTTTATGACACAAATTTTGACTTCAAACTTAAAAGGTAATTTGCATGCATCATGGACGTGCGTTGACTCAACATATTGTTAGCCCTCATGTTAGCAGGGGACACATATAAAAGAATTGCAATATATATAACCACCATTGTAAGCCCAAGATCACAAGACAACCATTATAACAACAATGTGAGGCATTGTAATAGGCTCGAAATTGTAATTTGGACAACTAGGTCCAAACTCCATGTTATGATGCTCGAGATTAAGAGGCTAATATTTTTGTTGGATTCCTCTTTCGGAGAGGTGTAAAATCCATATATAATATGTCTTAATCCGATGAGCAAAACATTTATTTTGAATTTATTATTCATAATAAATTATATGTGCAAGTCGGCCTTAAGGTTTCACACCCCCAAAGCAGATGTGTCACATGCCCCAATGATGGATATAAATACGAGCAAAGTTGGAGAGCATTTCACAACAACTCAACTCACATCTTCTTCTCTCATCCGATTTAGTACGAGCTCCTTGGAGGACGAGTTTAGCCCACATGTGTGAAGGAGAAGAAGGACAAATCTGTACGGCTGAGTCGAAGGACGAATTTCTGCAGTTAGGGTTTTGCAGAAAGTTTGACCAGCGTTGACTTTGGTCAACGCATGGTCCGAATGGGCTGAAATTTGGTGAGAAGTTCGATTTTGGAAGGCCGTCTTGTTTGGCACGGAAATCGAGGTCAAAGGGTTGACCAATCTGCTGCTGCGTTGACTTTTAGCTTGCTGCCCCGCATTGACTTTTTTTCACGGACAGCGTTGACTTTTTTGGAGTTGACTTGGGTTGACTCGTTTGCTGATTGGAGGACTCGTTGTCACACATTCTAGGTTGGTCGACCAAGGAGACTTTGTCTGGTTGAAGCATCCCTCGTTGACCGCACGTAACGCACCACCACATTTTTTCCCTGTTTCTAATTTGTCTTCTATAAGATCCACTTATATGTTCTATCCGCATTTTACTTAACTATTTGTATGATTGCTCGTAAGAAAAGTAAAGTTGCTCCAAGCATAGAACATCTACAAAAAATTTACATGGTATCGGGAGTCGAGGTGAAGACAAACTCTATCTTTAGCAATCATCACGGAAGAAATGGGTTCCACAAGTCTTGAATTCAAAGGAGAATGACAAGTCGATCGGGAAGGGATGACTTCCATGCCCGGAAGATGATATTAGATCTCAAATTGGAAGACCATGATCTCTTGGATCATGTGCTTGAGTAAGATTCAAGAACCTCCATCCAATGCTACCATGCTCATTAGAAACAAGTATAAGAAGGGAGAGATCAAAGCAAAGCCGATGATCGGGGAATCCATACATAAGAGCCTGGTTGCCTATATATCTGAACTAGGCACATCCAAGGAGATGTATGACAAATTGATCCTTATGTTCAAAGTAAACAATGTGAACCAAGTGTTATTCCTCAAGAACAAGTTGAAGAATATGAAGAAGGGCCGGGATGAGTCTCGTTCAAACTTACTTTCCGAAATTGACCGAAACAAGGAACAATGCGCTAGCTATTGGGGAGACAATAGTCGATCGTGAGATGGTTCTCACCGCACTTGGAGGACTTCCATATGAATGGCAAGTATTCACAACTACCATTCTCAACAATAATACCATTCCTAACTTTGATGAGCTTCGTCTAGATGTATGCAAGAAGAAACAAGGATGAAGGAATTCGATAATGACAGCAATGCCGCCTATGGTGCTCATTCTCGAAAGAAGAACTCCGGTGGTCCTAAGGACAAAGGAAGAACGAAGGCTCAAGAAAAAGAAGGGCAAGTGTTTCACTTGCCATAGGCCTGGTCAGTATGCTAGAGAATGCCCCTTCAAGAAGGATTCTCCCGATAGTGATGATAACAACAACAACCAAAGGAATGGGAATCGAAGAAATGACAGATCCAAAGGAAAGAGGAAGGCTCACTTTGGTGGAAACAATCAACCTTCTAAAAGGTCTAGAAATACCCGGGTATGAGGAGACTAATGTTGTTGATAAAAAGAAATGAGTATATCCTTGTATCTGCTCTCTCACTACATCTCCGCCCGACACTATGGATGTCCGGCTAATCGATAGTGGTGCCTCAAGACACATCACCGGATTCAAGGGAGCACTCTCCGACATGGTTGAAAGGGATACTAATCTAGAAATTATCCTTGGGGATAATGCCACATATCCCGTGAAAGGGACGAGGGACGTGACCCTCCACTTGTCTCAAGGACAAGTCCTACGTTTGCAAGATGTACTCTATGTACCTAAATTGAAGAAGAACCTTGTGTCTCGTATACGCCATGGAAGACAAAGGATTCAATGTAACTTTCTCTCGATGGAAAGGTGCTCATGTGGAAGGAGAGCTTCAATGAAGCTATCTCAATTGGTTTTAGAGTTGGTACACTCTACCAGGGTTGGAGGGAGTCCGTTGGGAGCTATGACTTGTGATACTATCCGTCAAACCGAACTATGGCACCGAAGATTTGGACACCTTCATTACAAGGCCCTTCCCGAAGCAAGGAAGGTGGTGACGAGGATGCCCGACTTTGGAAATAATCATGAAGGTGTATGTAAGGGTCTGTGCTGAAGGAAAACATACAAGGGGACCTTTCCCCTCAAGTGTCACAAAGACATCCGATATATTGCAATCGGTCCATTCCCGATCTATCCGGTATGTTGCCCGTGACATCCCCAGGGGGGGATGTTCTTACTACATGACATTTACTAATGACTTCTCTCACAAAACTCGGATATACTTCTTGAAGAAGAAGGATGAGGCTTTCATGTGGTTCTGTACCTTCAAAGCCTTTGTGGAAAATATGACCCGGGAAAGAAGATCAAGATTTTGAGGACCGAGAATGGCACTGAATATGAGTCAAATGAGTTCAAAGACTTTTGCAGAGAAGCCGGCATTAAGAGGGAGACTACCACTGCATATACTCCAGAGCGAGAATGGTGTTGTTGAAGGCAAGAATAGGACTATTGTGGAAGCCGCCCCGTGCCATGCTATGTGACCGGGGTCTACCGAAGTTTCTATGGGGGAGAAGTCGCAAACACTGCTGTGTACATTCAAAACCGATGCCCTCATTCCGCTCCGGACTCCAAAACTCCCGAAGAGGTTTTCTCCGGTAAGAAACCCGATGTCTCACATTTTAGAATTTTTTGGATGTCCCTGTCTATTTTCATGTGCCGAAAGAAAAGAGAAGTAAGTCGGGATGCTACTTGGGAAGAAAGGAATGTTTGTGGGCTACAGTGAGACTTCTAAGGCTTATAGAGTCTATGTACCCGGTCAAAGGGAAGTAGAGATAAGCCATGATGTCACTTTTGACGAAGATGCTTCCCCTGAAGAAAGTAGTAGATCTTCCAAGATCTGGAGAAAATCATGAAGAAAGGCACTGAAATCGGAAGAACCGCAGGATGAGACAATGCCCGATATTGAAGGACCAATGGACCCTATTGATCCATCTCCTTCATCGGGAAAGAGACCATCATGGCTCGGGGATACCCTCAGAAGATGCTTGAGGGTCATGCCGCCCCAAGGGGGACATTCGAGAAAGCAAGAAGTCGTGTAGATACCAAGGGTATCTAGTCGCCATGAGTACTATTGTACAATCCGAACTCGGATCTTTTGAGGAAGTCGTAAAGCATCAAGTCCCGGGAAGGATGCTATGCACGAAGAATATGAGTCCATAATGAAGAATGATGTCCGGGATGTTGTCCCGAGACCGAAGGACAAATACGTTGTCACCGCAAAATGGCTCTACAAGATCAAACATGGATCCGATGGGAGTCTTTCGAAAAGTTTAAGGCAAGGTTTGTTGCCCGTGGCTTCTCTCAAAAGGAAGGAATTGACTATGATGACATATTTGCACTGTGGCACGATATACCACCATTCGATCAATCATAGCCCTTGCTGCTACGCAAGGATGGAGTCTTCATCGGATGGATGTCAAGACCGCTTTTTCGCATGGTGCAATAAAGGAAGAGGTGTATGTGGAACAACCTGCGGGATTTGAAGTTCGAGGATCGAGACACTCATGTCCGCAGGGTTGAAGAAAGCCCTCTATGGGTTAAAGCAAGCACCCAGAGCTTGGTACGAGAGGATGGATAGTTACTTGATGAAGCCGGGCTTCACTCGAAGTAATCGTCGATCCGAACCTTTACTTCAAGGTTGTGCAGGGGGAAGCCTCTCATTCTAGTGTTGTATGTGGACGACCTCTTCCTGACGAGTGCCTGACCCTCTCATTCATCAATGTAAGAGGGAGCTCGTCTGCGAGTTCGAGATGAAGGACCTAGGACCGATGCACTATTTCCTAGGCCCGGAGGTCCGGCAGAGACCTGGAGAGATTTTTCCTTTCTCAAGGAAAATACATTGTGAAGCTTCCGGAAAGATTTGGGATGGTGGACTGTAAGTCCGTGTCGACATCGATGGAACTCAACTTTAAGAAGTTGAGTGGCGTGACCTGCTGAGCCTATCTTGGCCAATCCCTACCGAGTATCGTCAACTCATAGGAGCTTTGATGTTCTTAGTGAACACCCGACCGGATATATGTTTTGCGGTGAACACTTTGAGTCAACGGATGGTTGAGCCTCATCACTTTCACTCTGGGTTGGTGCCAAGAATCTTCCGAGATATCTTCGGAGCACGATAAACCATGGTCGAGATACACCGCCGAGAGTGTGATACTCGTGGATATACCGATGCCGATTGGGGCGTGGCAGTGTGGTGGATCGTAAGAGCACATCGGGATGCTCGCTTCAATCTTGGTTCCCGCTTCGATCTCATGGATGAGCAGGGAAGCGAAGTCGGTGGCTTTGAGCACCGCGAGGCCGAATACATTGCTCGCTAGTATGGCTCGTTGTGAAGCGGTTTGGTTGCGAAAGCTCTTTAGTGAGTCTGTTTGGACATGTGCTAGATACCACCGTGATACTCCGTGATAATCGTAGTGGGATTCGTATGATCGAGAATCCCGTGTTCCACGACCGATCCAAGCATATTGATATCGGGTACCACTTTATCCGGGATATGGTGCGACGAGGCGCCATAAGGCTCGATCATATAGGAACCGATGAGCAGAGTCGCGGATATTCTCACTAAGCCCACAGGGGAAGGTCAAGTTCATAACCTTCCGTGAGAGTCTTGGTGTCGTGGAAAGACCCTATGATGTGGGTCCTGTTGGACGATGAGCTCCGGGAGCTCTAGGGGGCTTTGGGGATAGCTTCTCGGAGCTATAAGCACTCATAATGCTTCGCCCCCACCCTTGTGATTATTGAGTCGGTTCGCCTCTCATTTATCTCGTGCCCCCGTATGCATCCTACCCATTGAGTTCGGGTGGCTCATGGGAAGTACCTCTCATTTGGCCAATGAGGTGGGAAAAGCTAGAGACTATTAGCAAAGACCGATGGACGCATCGGGAGATTGCCGTACTCTTTATCTAGGATGGCACAGTCCAACCACTTGATCCGGGATCAAGTTTAGTGAGGTCCGGGACCTCCGCTCGACTTCGGGTCGGATGAACCAACTTTGGGTTGGTTGGATACTCTTTATGAGTTTGATAGAGGTTTCGAACCTCCGGGATCGATTATGTCGGTCGGGGGGGATGATATCTTTGTGGTCGACCCACTTACGTTACGAAATAAAGAGGGCCGACAAAGCAAGTTACGGCGGGATGACGCACGATGTTTGATTACACTCGATGGATGGAGTTCTCCCTAGTTGAGAGGGAGTGTTAAATTTGGACAACTAGGTCCAAACTCCATGTTATGATGCTCGGATTAAGAGGCTAATATTTTTTGTTGGATTCCTCTTTCGGAGAGGTGTAAAATCCATATATAATATGTCTTAATCCGATGAGCAAAACATTTATTTTGAATTTATTATTCATAATAAATTATATGTGCGAGTCGGCCTTAAGGTTTCACACCCCCGACAGATGTGTCACACGCCCCAATGATGGATATAAATACGAGCAAAGTTGGAGAGCATTTCACAACAACTCAACTCACATCTTCTTCTCTCATCCGATTTAGTACGAGCTCCTTGGAGGACGAGTTTAGCCCACACGTGTGAAGGAGAAGAAGGACAAATCCGTATGGTCGAGTCGAAGGACGAATTTCTCGCAGTTAGGGTTTTGTAGAAAGTTTGACCAGCGTTGACTTTGGTCAATGCATGGTCCGAATGGGGTCGAAATTTGGTGAGAAGTTTCGATTTTGGAAGGCCGTACTGTTTGGCACAGAAATCGAGGTCAAAGGGTTGACCAATCTGCTGCTGCGTTGACTTTTAGCTTGCTGCCATGCGTTGACTTTTTCAGGACAGCGTTGACTTTTTTGGAGTTGACTTGGGTTGACTCGTTTGCTGATTGGAGGACTGTTGTGACACATTCTGGGTTGGCTGACCAAGGAGACTTTGCTGGTTGAAGCATCTTGTTGACCGCCATAACGCACCACCACATTTTTCCTGTTTCTAATTTGTCTTCTATAAGATCACTTATATGTTCTATACGCATTTTACTTAACTATTTGTATGATTCTTTAAGCAAGAAAAAGTAAAGTTGCTCCAAGCATAGAACATCTACAAAAATTCTGATGGGCCTCCCTTGATGGTAAAATTTTGCATTCTAATTTTGAGTACTTTCACATTTTCCAAGGCAGCTCACCTTGTTCGAGGCACTTCACATATATCAAGGCACTGGTCACACCTCTCGAGACAGTTTTGGGGATGTTTGTGGACACTTGGCCCCCTCCTACGCATGCCACAAGGAAGATTCTTGAACGGTGTCCTAGTTATCACCTTATCAGCTGATTTTTCTTACTCCGAGGGTCAATTTGAACCTAAACCACTAGTGGCAGCAATTTGGGGTACTCTGGATGACTTGGAAGGGCTATATGGATGATGTGTCACTTTCTTACTGTGCTTGAGTGATGTGGGCATAGCTTGGTTGAAGCATCTTGGAAAATAAGTGAGCTGGAATAAGAATTAATTATATTTGGCATCACTTGGTTGTTTCAGCGGTTTTATGACACAAATTTTGACTTCAAACTTAAAAGGTAATTTGCATGCATCATGGACGTGCGTTGACTCAACATATTGTTAGCCCTCATGTTAGCAGGGACACATATAAAAGAATTGCAATATATATAACCACCATTGTAAGCCCAAGGTCACAAGACAACCATTATAACAACAATGTGAGGCATTGTAATAGGCATCCTAGACCTTGTGTTTTGTTCTTGAGTCTGTATCTTCTTTTGGTTAGACCATGGTTGATCCCTTGAACTTCATCTTAAGCTCCTTTCATCCTGTAAAGGATTGGAGGGCCTTAGGTGGGTTTTCCTGAGAACTCATGATTTTATGGGAACCTGCATTTGTAGGAATGATCACCAGTGTATGGGCCAACAAAGCACACATCAAGGTGCACCTATGTCTTACCACATGGTTAGAGTCTATAGAGTCTATAGGTGACCTAGGCATTGGTCTAATATCTCTCAAACAGCTCTCATGAATGGCAATCTCATATTGAAAACTTTCAGAATTCTCGAGGTAGTTCATGGTTCCCAATGCAAAATGGTCCCAGAGGTTAAAAAGTCAACTTGATCTCAATTTATTCAGCTTGATGAGAAGTCCATGCCACAAAAAATTTTCAATCAAAGCATGTAATGGCTAGTTACAACTTGGTCAAAGTTGGTAAAGCGGGTCAAACAGGTTTCTAAGTGGGAGAACAGTGTCAGTGTTAGGCCATATGGTACATGCATTACATTAGAAGTTATCTATAGAGCAAGAGGAACAAAACCAAAGTGTCATAATTCCCAAATTTCTCAGGGCATTAGAGAACTAGCATACTGGGTAGACGACATCGCAGGCGCAGTGGTGATCTGGCAGCGCTAGTTATTGAATTTTGTAGCTATGATCGGTCTTCATAATCAAATTTTAGCCCTCCAAATATATAAGAAATGATAAACATATATGTGGATTCTAAGTCTGCTTCAAAAGAAGAAAATTTTGAATTTTAAGTTTTCAATTTTGCCTACAAATGTAAGGTTGGCTTCAAGTCAACCCAGTGAATGGGGACAGCCATTTGGTGTGAAATTTCCTTGAATTGCAGCAACTGGAATTTACTCTTCTAATTGGTTAGCAATTTATTAATTTTCTAATTAATATCGAATAAATCACACTACAATTCTTCACAAATAAATTATGTGGAAGCTAATAAAATGTTGGAACTGAGAAAATAGATGCACACACAATAAAAATGACACCAATATTTTTGGACAATAGTCCCCAGAAAAACCTCGAAGGGAAAGTCGGTGCAGCAGATGAGGGTTTATTTTTATTATTATGCAACAACAAAAATCTAAGTACAATATCTAGATGCCTCACTGGAAATGCTCCGAAGATAATCTGGCTACAATATCTAAGGGGAAATTTCCCCTCTCCACAAGCAATTCGGCCTCTTCCTGGCCACTCGAACTAGCACTCGGAACACCCCTACGCAGCCTTTAACTCGCATTGCCCGGATCTGCTTCGATGAGTCCTAATCTGACTCTCTTTGCCACTGAAATGAATTCACTTGGCCTCCTGATAATTTTCCCAGCCTCTAACACCTTAATTGAACTCCTCTCTAACTAAATCGAAGTGCCTCAACGAAGGCTCTGTGTAGCCTCCTTGTGGAATTATGCGGCCTCCCTTTCCTGCACTGAAAAATGACTAGAAATACTCTGGAATCCTAATGTTGCTCCCTCAATCACTGTTGCTATGGCTAGAACTCACTTCCTTGCTGAATCACTACATTGGATAGCTTGATCTGCCAAGGTAACTCACTCTCCCTCTGCGTTGCCTCTGCGCAATAGATGCGTAGGCCTGCATGGGGACTTCTATGGACTGTGTCACCTCCTTTCTGAATCGATTTGCCTCTCGGAAAGTCGAGTTCCATCCCTCCCGTCTCAGAAACCCCGATCTCCAACAAATCTCAGACTGTTTCTCGAAAGCACTACGTGGGCATGCATCACCCTTTTTGGGGCCTGCATCATACCCTCTGGAGGCTGGGTTGTTTCCTCTGTTGGTCATGCTGCCTCTCTGCTATGCATTCTTGGTCCCGGAGAAGATCCTCCAACCAATAATTGTCTCTGCCCCTCACTGCAATTGGAATCACTTAGATCTGATCTTCGTCTGAGCACTTGCTCCGTCATAAGAATTCGATCACTTGATTCACTCAGTGTGTCTTTCCAAATGACCCTCAAGCCTTCCTTTATATTCTTCTCGTTGAGAAATCAACAACCAATATTAGATCTCTAATCAACGACTAAGATTATAACATGACTTGATCTTCGCTTTCTAGATCATTCTCACTCTGTTTTGTTAATACCCTTTAATTATTTAATTTCCCTAAGTTTGG
Organism: Pinus albicaulis; assembly: GCA_034641835.2. Classification (NCBI taxonomy): domain Eukaryota; kingdom Viridiplantae; phylum Streptophyta; class Pinopsida; order Pinales; family Pinaceae; genus Pinus; species Pinus albicaulis. Next base: position 34,644 of record JAXQQM020081584.1, read on the forward strand.
ACTTAGGGTCCACATTAAAATAATTAATTTTTACAATAAAACATAGTCCGAGTGGAATTTTCACAAACGGTTTCTCGGTTCTTTGGAATACCAGTGCCTAAGCCTCTCTATAAAATTTGAGAGTTAGAGCACTTTTGAAGATCAAGGACACCAGATATAAGCACTCAGCCAGGGCTAAAACCCCTATATAGGGGAAAGCCTAGTCAAACTCTTCCACTAGTAGATCCAAATCAAACTTGAGAGTTGAGACAATCCAAGACCTTAGACCAGAACAAAAGAGCTTCCTCCTCCACCAAGTCAACCTTCCATGATGATGAAACAAATACTAGATGTCAACTTTTTTCAAACTGCTTCAACCCAACTTCGAGTCATAATTTCGGCTTCCCAGCTTCAGAATTTCGGCCCCCAGCTTTAGAATTTCATACCTACTGCAGCCCCGCAACTTTGACCCTCCTGTAGCTTCATTTATTCGCACGTGTGAGATAGCGACAAGATAAAATGGCTTTCTTCCTTCGCTAGGGTTCCTCCTTCTTCGCTTTAGGTTTTCTTCTTCTCTTCTTGCTTTTTTCACACCTTTTTCTCTTCTTCGAATTGCGGATTAAATTTGAGTGAGTGAGTGTCCAAATGAGGTCGAGTAGCTGCCTATTTAGAGATGTTTCTGGCTCTTGTTTGAGGCCAACTTGTCTTCTTTGAGGTCGACTTAGTGGAGGAGACCTAAATGACTCAATTTACATCAAAATAAATTTATTTCTTGATAAACAAAGCCCAAGAAGGGTCTATTACATGATGACATGGACAAGGACTCTTGACATAAACCCTAGAAGCCTATAATGGAGGCTTTGACCTATTAATCATTGACCCAGGCATGAAACACGTGCTTTAATAAGTCAATTTATTTTACAATAAAATTTATTTTTCTTTCTTTTGACAAACACATTACATAATGACTCAAATATAATTATGAAGACTGACACTAGTTACATTCTTCAACATTTTCTTCTCCATATCCAGATGTCCAAAAACCAAAGTCCCCATGCTTCAGAGTATGAAATCCATCATGTCATCAAATAATCAAGGATGTGCGATCTTGGTATCAATCCAAGCAAATGTATCAAGATTAATGACCCATCATAACTTTGATAGAGCTTGTATTTTTCCTCTAGCACTGTAGGTTAGGCCATATTTATAAATCTTCTTGGTTCCTCTAAAACACCCTTGTGATTACCAACAAGACCTTAGTAAGATATCTTCATCAAAAGGGAATATGCCAATCTAAACCCTGACCAATAAAAGTAGACTATCAACAGACTTAATGGATATGTTACACTCTCTTTTACGCACTCATTAAAAGCATGGCATATTCCTCTTACACACTCATTAAAGCATCTCACAAGAGATTCCTCTTAGGCACTCTTTAATGCATATGTTACATTCTCTCCTTAATGGCATGAGTTACAAAGGCATAAGTACCTCCCTAAATGGCATGTGTAACTCCTTCTCAAGCTATGTGTATTTCTCCTTCTTTATCACCAGAATTTGTTGCTCCTCCTATATATATGTATCTCATATCATCGCATTCACACTATTTGTGCATTGTGAAAGAAGAATTCGAACTTGAGAGAGAGAGTTGGAGAGACTTGAAGAAGATTGTGAGAGAGACACTTGGAGAGTAAGAGCAAGACCCGGTGAGCCAAGGTTGATTCAGTGTTTCAATGTTTCATAGTTGATTTAGTTGATGGAAGGTTGATTCAGTGTTTGTATTTGTTGCTGCAACTAGTGATCTTTATGCTACAGCTTGTTCAGATTTGGGTGAACTTACTCATTCTCTTGATCTCTCATTGTACTGTGTATATTTGTTGAACAATTCATATCAAATAAAAGAAGAATTTGGTTGGGTTTTCCCCTTGTGGGTTTTTCCCTAGTCATTGGACCTCAATTCTCTGTGTCTTATCTTGTTTCTGGTTGTCTTCAATTGTGCATTTGGTTTATGTTCTATCTACAATTGCTTAACTAATATTGCAACAAAAAGAAGTTTTTGAATAAGTAATTGTTATAGCATAGAATATCAAAATTTCAACATAAGGGAGATGAAAAATAGTGAGTTACCTGCAAGATTTGTTGATTTATTGCAATATCTAAGCAATAAAATTAGACAACATACAAAATCAGCTAGTTGCCCCTACAAATCAGTGACCATTTCAACCAAGATAGCCCCCTCCAAGAAGGCCTCTTTATATTGAAAAGAAGCCTAAGGTACCACATATTTCCTGTGCCCATATACAGAACAATTTTGTGGGTTACCCCCTCTTCCAACAATTTATTGCAGAGCATGCAAAATTGCCACACAATGAAGAGGGTTGTGCATTTTTTGCAGAAATAGCATACTTGTTTACCCTTAATCAGCTAGAAGTAGTTCTTAAACATCCAGAAGATTCATTGAATATGTTGTCCTTAACTGAGGACAAGCCCACAAATATTGCAGGTTTCCAATGGTAATGGGGTGAATCAACAAAAAAAATTCCTTTAATGCTAAATATTTTGAAGCATGCACGAACTATTGAAAATGTAACTAGTATCGGTCTTCATAATTGTTGTCTAGCTCATGACATGATGTAATTTTTTATGTATTTGTGAAAAGAAAGAAAAAAAAAATTATTGTAAAGAAAAATTATTTATAAGCATGGCTTTCATGCTTTATTTATTTTGTTTCTAGGTCAAAGCATCCATTGTGTGCTTCTAGGGTTTGTGTCTTGAGTCATAGTCCTTGTCATCATGTATTAGACCCTTCCTAGGCTTATTGTATCAAAGAAGAAATTTATCTCTATGTCGAAATTGTCAATTATGCCTCCTCGACCAAATCGGCCTGCCCTCTCTTCATGTCAGCCTCATTAAAGAGGCTTCAACAACTATATATAGAAGTGCATTCGACCTATTGTGATCCCTATCCAAGCAAGTTTTGATCTGCAGTTGAAAGAGCAAGAAGAGGAGTGTGAAAAGCCTAGAAAGAGAGGTCTACATCATCACTAGAGAAGGTGAATCATAGCAAAGGAAAAGAGACACTTATATAGCTAAGAAGGAGCCGAAATTTTTGTTTTTCTGCCACACGTGCGAGTGAACTGCGGTGAGTTGCAAGGCCGAAGTTACAGACCCAAATTCCAAAGTTGCAGAGAAGGGTTGAGACCCTTGAAAGAGTTGACATGTGTTGGCATTTGGAGAAGTTTTACTTGAGTTGATTTTTGGAGTTTGGCTAACTATCTTGAGAGGCTCACTTGGTGGATTGGAGGAGGTTTTTGTCTTGGTCGAAGGGTCTTGGTCGTCTCATTTGATTTGGTTCTTGAAGAAAAAGAGAATTTCAGGATTTCTCCTAGAAAAGGGGTTCTGCCCTCGCTGAGAGCCTACATCTTGTGTCCATGTTGTTTTGATCTTCATGCATTTATGTTTTAGTAGTTGCTTGATGATAAGAAGATAAAAGAAGACATAATAGAAGATAATAAGATTTCTAAGAAATCACAAGTAATTATCAAGATAAGAAAATCTTTTTTCCTTTCTGATTTTCTAAAATGATTTTAGAGCTAAGGTGAAGAAGAGAAAAAGGCAACTTGAAGATCATCTGCTCTCTAAGAAGGATTCAAGAAAGGATTTTGAACTTTTGTTTGGGCTAGAAGAAGGAAGAAGTTGAAGGAGCCGAGAAGCATCGTTTTGGAGATCCAAAAGGCTAGATAAGGTTGAGAATCTTGAGAGGAAGATCGAAGTTCTGTGCATAAAGCTAAGGGTCTTAAATCGTCCAAGAGATCTGAAATTATTAAGGTTTTGTGCGGGTGGCCGAATCATAATAATAAGGTGTCTTCTGTGGACTAGAGATAGTCTTCATAACCTACAAAGAATTTATTTATGAAAAGACCCAGCACCCAAATAAATAAAAAGCATATTACCTTATTTGAGAGATCTAATCTAGAGTTACAGTGATCTTCAGAAATACATACCAATCTTTGCCTAGGATCTAAAGTAGCAAAAGAAGAAATTATGTGTAAGTGTTGAGCATCTACAAGACTCTAACCTGAAGAGGAGCAATCTATCATCTTGAGAAGAGCTTGTTTCATCAATAGGAAATATCATTCCACCGTAAGGCATGTTTGAAAGGCATCTTATAACAATTAGAAGGAGAAGCTTGTTGAAGAATGTAACTAGGTTCGGTCTTCATTGTTAATATATTTGTCAAAAAGAATTTATTATTATTTTATTGACTTATTAAAGCATGGGTTTCATGCTTGGGTCAATTATAGGTCAAACCTCCATTGTAGGCTTTAGGTTGTTTTCAAAGTCATTTATTCTTTGGTCAAAGACTCCTCCATCAAGTAATTCTCTTCAGCAAAAGTATTCAACTCATTCTCTTTAGCAAAGTCTTCAAGTTGGCCTCAAATAAGTCTCCTCCAAGTCAGCTTCCCTCAAAGAATATATGTCGGCCTCAGGAGATATCTCCTCATATGGTAATGTCGGCCTAAATTTAAAGGGAAACAACTATAAATACAAGAGTAAGGACTTCGCATTAGTCACTCAATAGAAGCTTGAATTGGTCTCTGAAACAGATACGGATATCACTGAGGTACTAGCTCGAATAAGTTCGGATATCACAAGGAAAACTCTCGGTGCAATCATAGTCAATTTCGGATCAGTGCGGATTGAAGTTCAGGGCTACAACAATTTCGGTGCCACCACTATATCACAGTTTTGATGCCATATCTATCTCAGCATATCCATAGAAAGAAGGGTTTGTTGTTTCCACAATAAGGGTCTTGGTGCTATCACAGAACTTCAACTCGGTGCCATTACAGTAAGGAGATCTCGGTACCATGACAATGATGAAGTCTTGGTGATGTTACAATGAGGAGATCTCGGTGCCATGATAGTGATGAGATCTCTGTGGTAACGATGTCACGGTTCTTACACGGTGAAAGGATGACTTGATGGAGGGTGTCTCTAGTTTGTAAGGGTCTTCGTCATCTCATCTTAAATCTACTAAAGGAAGAATTTTGATCGAGTTTTCCCAAAGAGTGGGGTTTTGCCCTGGCAACATGCCTACATCTCGTGTCCTCTTCTATTTGTTGCTTGGCATTAGTCTTGATGATAAGAACAAATAAATTGAAAGGACACATAATAATAACGAATACATTACAAGATAATGTCATAATAATAGAAATCATTTAACTGCCACCTCTTTCGATTTCTCAACATGATATCAGAGCTATGGTCATGATCAAAGACAGTTTGAAGATCACAGAGAGATAGTTCAGTCTCTATTCATCATATCAATGCACCTTGAAGAAGTAGGAGGACTTCGGTATATCTTAAGGACAATGTTCAGAGAGTATACCATTTCCGAAATCACAGTCAAGAATGTAGAAATTTCTGAATCTTGATTCTTATGCAGAAATTATTTCTGTTAATCCGATTAAGCTTCTCCTACTTATACAAGTTATCAACAAAATAAATTCAAGTTAACATCAAAGCAAAACACATAGCAGATCTCTACCAATTCAAATCTAGAATAAGCACATGCACACATAAACAAAGTGACACAGTTATTTCTGGACAAATTGTCCCCGGAAAAACCCAATGTGGGAAAACCGGTCTCTGGCTACTGGAGGGCTCTATTATTAAGAATATTTCTGAATACACAACTCTGGGTTCCAGATCTGGAAAACCCAACTGAGAAAACTCTAGATCTGCAGCACCTGGTTGATCTAAGACCAACAATACTGACTGATCCACACCCTCAAATGGGATTTACAGAAATCAACCAGATCTAGGACTAGAAACCCCAGATCTGCCCTTGAAAGACATTGCGTCAACCTCTGAAGGCCTCCAAATGCTCAGCGTTGTCCTTGTTGTTGCTGCTGTTGTCGTTTGTTGTTGTTGCTGCTGCTGTTGCCTTCCTCTGCGCTGTCTTTCTTGATCTTCTCTGCCTCTTGTGTATTCTAGACCCCGGGATCAGATCATCCCCTTGGTCTAAATTCCCCTCTCTGCAACTGAAACACTTGAGAATTCTTAGCAACCCCGCCCTGGAATCTTAGCTTAGTTTCAGTGCTCTGCCTCTGTGTGTTTTACAAATGACCCCAAGCCTTTCCTTTATACTTTTCTCGTTGACAAATCAACGGCCAAGATGAAATCTTTAATCAATGGCTAAGATTAAAAGAAAGCTTGATCTGTGTGACTTAAATAATTTCATCACATGTTTAATTAAATTCACTTTAATTATTTTATTTTCCTAAGTTTTAACTTAGGAAATACATTAAAATAATTAATTAATTTAATATCTCCTAAACCAGATGAAATTTCCCAAATCCATTAATGGGTCTTGTAGATCCAATGAACTCTAGTCCTTCCTCAAAATTTGGGACCTAGAGCACAACTGATGCTACCCCAAATACAAAAAATCTCAACAAAGAAGAAATCAAAATTTTTGGTAAACCACAGTGAGAAATAAGTGTAAAAATCACATAGACATTTGGTGCTAGATCTCTTACAGTGATATATCTCAGAATACATTAGTGAGACAATTCAAGTTCAGCATAAACCACAGTGAAATACTTAAAACATATCAGAGAATGATCCAGTGATGCATTTCAGTGTATGTGAATAACACAAATCCGAATCTATCTCAGAGAAGGAGTTTCGGTCACAGTCATAGAGGAGAATTTGGGCCTTATGATATAAGTATGGTCATAACAGTGGTATGTACGTAGGCTAAAAGCATTGGTAAGAAACGGTAATGTTTATAAGGGTTGAAACAATGATAAGGACATGTCAAGCTCAATAAAGAAGTACATTATGTCCACAACCTGTTGAAGAAAAGGAACTCAAATCAACTTCAGTGATAAATTTGTGTAGCAAGTTTAGTGTGACATTCGGTGTAAATTACAGTGATGGTCATAAAGGAGAATTTGGACACAGTAATGTGTGGTCGAAGCACTCTGAAGCATTGCTATGGTTATGTGTAAGGTTAAATTAGTAAAGAAGTATATTTTGTCTTCCACTTGTTGAAGAAATGAAACATTGTACAGCTTGTGGAGATCTATCAAGGATCTGAGATAAGAGTACAAGCACAAGAAATCAGCCTAAAGGAAATAAAGTAAGTATTTCCTACTTAACAAAATGCACATGCAACAAATCAAATCAAAGGTACGTAAAATCACAAGGTACGTATGTTCATGAGCCTTTAGTTTTTCAATATATCAAATATTAAATGATTCTTGTTTATAGCTAGTCTAGGGTAAAGATTGTAATCCCTAGATAACATGCATTCTTGTCCTCTTGGGTTTACAAGTAATCTCAAATAAGAACTCTAGTTAAAGGAAAGAATAACTTGATTTTCAATATCACAAGATTCCATCCTCCATGGTTACGTAGAAGATCTAACTTGGAAGATCATATCATGTTCTTGATATGTAATATCCCCAAATTAGCAATCAGCTAATTGGGATATTAATTTTGATTAATTTTGGCAAATCCTAATGTTGGGTAGAAATAAAGTGGGTAGGGGACCCACAATTAATAATTAGGCCAAATAAAGTCTTTTCCTAAAGGTCCTAAGGGAAAATTGAGGCTCTAGTGATGGGGTCGAGTTGGCCTTAAGTGGCAATGTGAGATTGGCTAGAGGAAGACAACACGTGATTGGCCAAGGAGAGGCAACGCAAGTCAAGGTGGGACCCAAGGCATACGTTGAGCCTCAATGGAGAAAAAGAAGGGAAGGTTCATTCGGATTCACCCATTCAGCTATTTTCTTCTTGTCATTTTGACAAAGCATGCTTGAGCCGGAGAGCCAAGTCTGCAGTGTTGTTTAGCACACGAGATCTTCAAGCAGAGATCTCAACCTCTGCCTCAGGGTACTTCGAGTGCCCGCTTAGGAGAGGAGTTCGATCTTTTGTGAGGGGATTTTCCATCAGCAACATCAGGAACAAGCGTAGCCATTTCTGGACTGCGCAGAGGAGGAACAGACTGTGCAGTGGAGGACGCAGTGTAGTGTGGAGTTTGTGTCGGGAGGTTGGAGAGAGGGGAATTCACACCAGGAGATTTGGAGGGGAGGCTAGCCACCTCCTACCAGGGATTATTGCAACATTCCAGAGGCATTTTCCAGCAGTCCCTTCTAGTGGTTCAATTTCCCCAACAGTTTGTTGAGCCAAGCCCAAGAGGGCCAATTTCCGAGGTTAAGCTTTGGGCGAACCCTTTCTGGGTTTTTCTAGGTTATTTGAGGAGAAGCGAAGATTAGTTTGGCAAAATTTTATGGGCATAATTGAGGTGCCAAACAGAGATCCAAACTCAGCCAACAACTAGAGGAGCTGGGGGAAATTGGGTCGAAATTCCGAGGTCAAAATTTGGCCAATTCCTTCACGGGTTTTTGTGGGTTTATTGAGAGGAGTCGGGTGACCAATTCCCGAAATTTTCTGAGCATGAGAGCTAGGCCAACCAGCACTCTTAAACCAGGCAGTAGCAACAAATTCTAGGAATGGGCAATGCTGTGGGAAAGCCATGCAGAGCATACTTCAGCAGATGATTTGTTAGGATTAGAGTTGCTCTTCAGCTTGCCTTGAGCAGGCCCAGGTGCTATCCTTCTAAGCACCATATTGTACTCTTTCCAAGCATTTTAATAAAATGGCTCTGCTCTAGATTTTGGCTTCAGTTCATGTATTTTTTATGGTGTTTTCCATTTTGTTGTAGTTGTTGTCTATTTGCACTTTATTTACTGTTAATCCCCATTTGGGGATATTACATGGTATCATATGTTTTTCTTGAGAGTATGTATTCCAGGTGTAAAAGACCATATGGTTGTATACAAGGAGAACACTTCAAGGAATCCTTACAAGGTTTGAACATCCCCAGCTATGTCTTAGACCATACATCTTATAAAATTCTCTTCATCTTATTTTGAAATTTGTGTTACTAACATTGCCATGTCTAGCTCTCTTGAATCATGAAGATTCTTGTTCTAGGTGATTCATCATCTGATAAATCTACCCTCCTCATATCTTTGATTGTTTGTATAAAAGAACCCTAGAAAGGTTCTCTGGAAAACCCTAACCTAAGGGTATGTTAATAATGTATGAAACCCTAAACCTACTTAGGGTTATTGATAAACAAAATTGCTATTATGATGTCATGTTTGGGGTTTGGTAAGATCATTAAAATCCTAACTTGTTAGGGTTGAAATGGTGTTGTCTGAAATCTCGAACCTTTGAAGTTTTGGTAAAGAAGAGTTTGCTATGGCATAAACTAAAATCCTAAATTCTTAAGGTTTGGGTGAGTCCATAAGCAATACTCCTATTATGTTTCTATAGTAAGGTCCTAGGAATGAAACCCTAGGTATGTGTCCATTATGTTGAAACCGTAGCTTGGTCTAGGTCGGTATATGTCTAATGTATTAATGTTGTCTAATACATGACGTACTTATGCTTAATAACGATTTCCTATACATGTGTGTTGAACTAATTTCTAATTGTCATAAGTCCTAGGGTTTGGAAACAAGCCCTAGCCAATCTTTGAAGTTCTAGGATGATGTTGTTTGAGAAGTCTAGGGTTTTGCAGCTAAACCCTAGTAATAGTTGAAATCTCTAGTATATATATAAATCTGGAATCTATGAATATTTGCTAAGAATTTGTAGATAGAAAATCTAGGGTTTACAACAAACCCTAGTAGAAGTTATTCATGTTGATTAAGTTGTGATTGATTGTTTTTGGTTATTATAGCTCAAGTATGAAATCTAGGGTTTACATGAATTTCTAGTGGAAAGTCTAACATATGACTTCTAAAAGTTATTAGATATTTTTCTTTTCTTTTCACTTATTTCTAGGGATCGCAATATGACAGAACTTGTCATCTAACAACTTGATTGAGTCGGTGATATGATTTAGGGTTTGTAACAAAACCTAGTCTAGAAGTTGACATATTGAAGTATAGTCTTTTGCTGATTATGTTTATAAATTCTAATGCTTTCGCTACTACGAGATTTCGTTATGACTAACTTCATGCTTCTATAGATTTGGTTGCACTTGTTATCTAAGTTGTGCAGGTACACCATATACAAGTTGGTGAAGGAGTTGATAAGAAGGATGGAAGCCATGAAAATTTCTCCAACACCGAAGAAAGAAGTAAGATTTCCCTAAATTAAGAGGGAGCCTGGATAGAAGAAATCTCATAAATTAGTAGAAATTCTTTCGGTAATAATCACATGCACAGGAACGTGGTCAACGCGTTTCGAACCAACCAGTGTGGTTCATCATCAGGACTATGTGAGAGATCAGATCCAGACATTAAGTATAAATAGATGTAGAAATGGCTCAACTAGCCGTTAGGATAACGGCTAGTTTGACCTCTCTCTTTTTTTTTCAAGTAAATATTCAATTATTTATTTAATTTAATTAATTTTTATTTATTTATTTATTATTATTTTATTTATTTATAAATTATTTAGTATATTTATACAACTAATTAACCAATTAATTAATATAATGGTAATTAATTTAACAAATTGTGGTGTATATATGTATATTTTCCTTATTGATTATATAATAATCAATTATTATTAATAATTAAAAATAAAATTAATTATTATTCATATAATTTAATAATAACAAATTACTTATCAAATAATCGAACACTGAGTTTAAAAAAATAAATAATAATAATAATTATTATTATTATTAAGCATAATAATAATTTTAAAAAATAAAATTAAAATTAAAAATTAAATAAATAAATCAGGACGAAAATAAAAATATAATCCATAAAAATAAATAAAAGCTGAAAAAAATATATATAAAAAAAAAATTAAAATATATAATATAAAAAATTAAAATTAAAAATAAATAAATAAAAATTTAAAATATATATATATATATATAAAATATACAAATAAAAATAAATAAATAAATATAAATAAAAACAAATAAATTAATTAATTAATTAAAAAAAAAAAAATCAAGAATATAAGGCAGGATTCCAGCACCTGCTGATATTCCAACCGTCATCTCTATTGAGATTAACGGGCCTTTTCTCAATTTCAATGGCCTCTCTCAACTTACGATGATGGAAATGGTCGATTCTAGTAATGACCTTAGCATCTTCTATGCAAACATGATGGTTAGTCTTTTCTGCATGCTCAGTTAAGGCGGACGAGTGAGATCTTTTGTGCTTGATATCAGCAGCATGCTCACAGATCCTTTGACTAATCGATCGACCAGTCTCACCAATGTAAGGAGTCTCACAGGAACAAGGAATGATGTAGACAACTTTTCCATCTCTGGGGTCAATCGGATCTTTAACCGATTTTAGAGAACTACGAATTGTATTAAGGGGCTTGAAATAAGAGGATACCTTATGCTTTTTAAGGATCTTAGCAATCTTAACAATGGTACCCTGGATGAACGGAAGGCTGACACTGCCACACCATTCACTAGGCTCTTTTTTATTTTTATTTTTAACAGAATGACCTTTTTCCGCTTTAAGGAAAGCTTTGAAGCCCTGCGACATACTATAACCATTATTACAAAAGACATTCAACAGATGGGCCTTTTCCCCCTCAAGGTGAGACTCATCAAAGATTCTCAGCGCCCTAGTGGCTAAGGTGCTAAGGACGCCTAATTTTTGAGCAGGGAAATGGTGGGAGCTAGCATGAAGATATCGCTCAGTATGAGTTTTCTTACGAAAAACTTGATGGGAAAAAGAACCATCATCATTTCTAGAGATAAGGACATCAAGGAAAGGAAGGCTACCATCCACCTCATGTTCCATGGTGAATTTTATGGAACGCGATTGGCTATTAAGATGAATGAAAAATTGATCTAATTTATCCTTGGCATGAGGCCAGACAACACAAGTATCATCAACAAACCTTTTCCATAACTTAGGCTGGAAAAGGGCTGATGAGAGAGCCCTAGATTCAAAGTCCTCCATAAACAAATTCGCAACTATCGAGGAAAGGGGAGAACCCATGGCAACGCCACAGGTCCTAACGGCTAGTTGAGCCATTTCTACATCTATTTATACTTAATGTCTAGATCTGATCTCTCACATAGTCCTAATGATGAACCACACTGGTTGGTTCGAAACGCGTCGACCACGTTCCTGTGCATGTGATTATTACCGAAAGAATTTCTACTAATTTATATGATGGATCACAGAAGTTTAGATTCCAAAAAAAAAGAAGAAATCTCCCTGGTAAAGAGAGAGGGCATAACATAGTTTTGTTTGGAGAATACATTTTGGAGGATATGTTGCTACATGTGAAGTAGGAAAGGAGAGTATATATTTGAGGAATCTTCTCTCAAAGATTTGATTGGTAGTCCTACTGAGATAAGTTGAAGAGCAACAACAAGACCCTGAAGGTTTTTTTTTATAATGTATATTTGAAAGTGTACTACTAATTAGGGTTGTGTTTGTACAGGTTAATCTCTCAAAGGTTTGATAGCATGTTGGTTGGTGATCAGTTTGATTGGGAGAGATTTATTGTTGAGGCTTTGCGAGTGAGAAATTGCCTAGAAGGACATCAAGTCGCCACTTTGTATTGATGTCTGGCAAGGAGGGTGGCATCGAGTGGATGCGCACCTAGATCCCTGGGTTGAGGCTGAAAGCTTTAGTGCATCTTAGTACCACTCAGATAGATTGCCCTAGTCAGCAATCTAGTCCGTGGCATTGCGGTGCCTAAACTGTTGAGAGACCAAATGGATAGATTGCCCTAGTCAGGAATCTAGTAGATGGCATTGTGGTGCCTAGACTTCTTCATAGATAAAGTGAGATCTTCCATGTACCTCTTTGATTATATGTAAATATGAATACCTCCCTAGTTAAGAGGAAGTGTTGAAGAATCTAACTAGGTTCGATCTTCATTATTAATATATTTGTCAAAAAGAATTTATTATTATTTTATTGACTTATTAAAGCATGGGTTTCATGCTTGGGTCAATTATAGGTCAAGCCTCCATTGTAGACTTTAGGTTGTTTGCAAAGTCATTTATTTTTTGGTCAAAGACTCCTCCATCAAGTTATTCTCTTCAACAAAAATCTTCAACTCCTTCTACTTAGCAAAGTCTTCAAGTCGGCCTCAAATAAGTCTCCTTCAAGTCGTCTTCCCTCAAAGAATATATGTCGGTCTCAGGACACATCTCTTCATATGGTAATGTCGACCTAAATTCAAAGGGAAATAATTATAAATACAAGAGTAAGGACTTCGCATTAGTCACTCAACAGAAGCTCGAATTGGTCTCTGAAACAAATACGGATATCACAGAGGTACTAGCTCAAATAAGTTCGGATATCACAGGGAAAACTATCGATGCAATCACAGTCAATTTTGGATCAGTGCAGATTGAAGTTCAGGGCTACAACAGTTTTGGTGCCATCTCTATCTCGGCATATCCACAAAAAGAAGGGTTCGTTCCTTCCACAATAAGGGTCTCGGTGCTATCACAGAAATTGAACTCGGTGCCATTATAGTAAGGAGATCTCAGTGTCATAACAATGAGGAGATCTCGGTACCATGACAATGATGAAGCCTTGGTGATGTTACAATGAGGAGATCTCGGTGCCATGACAGTGACGAGATCTCGGTGGTAACGATGTCGTGGTGCTTACACAGTGAAAGGATGACTTGATGGAGGGTGTCTCTAGTTTGTAAGGGTCTTGGTCATCTCATCTTAAATCTACTGAAGGAAGAATTTTGACCGGGTTTTCCCCAAAGAGTGGGGTTTTTCCCTGGCAGCGTGCCTACATCTTGTGTCCTCTTCTATTTGTTGCTTGGCATTAGTCTTGATGATAAGAAAATATAAATTGAAAGAACACATAATAATAATGAATACATCACGAGGTAATGTCATAATAAGAGAAATCATTTCACTGCCACCTCTTTCGATTTCTCAACAAACCCTAGGCTGACTTGAAGACTTTATAAGGCTACTCTATAATCCTATATAGTGAAAATGGGAAGCCCTAACCAAAGGGCAAGACACATGTATATCAGCACTCAGATTCTAGAATACAAAAGAAGTAAGATTGGTTGAAAGGTTGTCTTGTGACCTATGATATAATCATAAGACGTTTGAGACAGATTATGAAGTTGCAGTTCCTTTTAAGACAGTCCTTGGCCTCGACATCTTTGGAGCTTTCACTCTTGAAAGATGCAAGAAGATCATGGCATTTTAGAGAAACCTTTTTTGAAATTTTGATGTTCTATGTTGTAACAATCACTTATTACAAAACTTCATTATGTTGCAATATGAGATAAGCAATTGTAGATAAAACATACATCAAATGCACAATATAAGACAGCCAAAAACAAAATGAGACACGGAGAACTAAGGTCCAATGACCAAGGAAAAACCCACAAGGGGAAAACCCAACCAAATTCTTCTTCTATTAGAAATCAATTGTTCAACAAAGATACAAAGTACAATGAGAGATCAAGAGAATGAGTAAGTTCACCTAAATTTGAACAAGTTGTATCATGAACATCACTAGTAGCAGCAGCAAATGCACACATTGAATCAACCTTCCCCTCAAATGAATCAACACTGAAACATTGAAGCACTGAATCAACCTTGGCTCTCCAAGTTTTGCTCTTACTCTCCAAGTCTCTCTCTCACAATCTTCTTCAACTCTCTCCAACTCTCTCTCAAGTTCGACTTCTTCTTTCACAATTCGCGAATAGTAAGGGGAGAAAGAATGAGGCACATATATATATGAGGAGCAACGAATCCATGCCATAAAGGGGTAACTCACATGCCAAGAGGAGTGTAACTCATGCCCATTTAGGAAACGTAACTCATGCCATTAAGGAGGTACGCATGTCTTTCTAACTTATGCTTTTAAGATCAAGTGTAACATATGCATTAAAGAGTGTAAGAGGAATCTTTTATGACATGCTTTTATTGATTGTAAGAGAGTGTAAGAGAATCTTTAATGGCGTGCTTTAATGAGTGTAAGAGAGTGTAACAGCATTAATAAGAATGTAAAAGGAATATGTCATGCCAATAATGTGTAAGAAAATATTTTTGAGAGCCATGATTGAATGTCTTCAAATTCCCTTTAATAATAATAATAATAATATCATAAAGAGGATAATAATAATATTGATGATAAAATATTTTGTCGAGATTGAATTATCAGGATTGATTAGTGATAAGAAGTGATTTTTCATTCGCTACCCAAGTTTGCAGAAAAATCCAACATGGGAGAACAGATATGCAGGTGTTCGACAGCTGGAGGCTTAGTAAAATCCTCAGCATGATTCAGACACACATTAATCACTCCAAGGGTATCACCTTCCAGGCTGTCAGGCACACCGGCAACTAGCTGGCTGACAAGCTGGCCAACGCAGGGGTGGAGATCTCCCAAAGGCTCATCTCGACAACCTAGGACGAGCTCATTCATGGGACGCTTAAGGCAGAGTGCGCTAGCA
Source organism: Pinus albicaulis (assembly GCA_034641835.2). Lineage (NCBI taxonomy): Eukaryota > Viridiplantae > Streptophyta > Pinopsida > Pinales > Pinaceae > Pinus > Pinus albicaulis. The sequence goes on from JAXQQM020081584.1 coordinate 50,090, forward strand.
TCATGAGACAAGACTACCAGGACAAACCTAACAGGGTTCAGGTGCACAGTACACCACCTCCAGACGCTAATCATGATCCCAGCCACCACTTTGTGTGATCACGGCAGAGGAAGTACCGGACACATTATGTCGAGTCGCCCTAAAAGCCTATCCTCGTTTAGCAGCACCTGCAATCTTAACTACCCCCTGCACCCTGCTTGAGGGCTCATTACTCCCCACCCCCTGTCTTCTCACCCGACCCCTCCATCCTACGCCTATGAATACCCGAACCTCTCTCCATTCTCTGCGTTCGACTTCAGTGTTCATCATGTGATCCTCTTTGTGCATTGTCCCTCCGCCACTCTCCCTTTTGGCCATCGCCCACATTGTCCCTGCTCGCCCTGCAACCCCAATTCCTACACTAATATGTCCACTCGACGTGCCAATTCCTCTGCTCAAATGGGAAGTAGTCATGGTCGGGGGGGCTCATGCCTCACACTGGGCTTCTCCAAGCATGACTCCCACCACCAGGGCAGAGTCCGTGACGCGGTAGGATGCCAAGAACTATGAGGTAGTGGTTAATCTAGACACTCGTCACAAGGTTGCTGAGTTGGAAAACCAAGCCAGGCTGGTTCGCCAGTGAATTCTTACTGAGGAAGTTGATGAAGACTTCAATTGGATTCCCGACCACGGCCTGACAAGGGATAGGGAGTACATGTTCAGCAGGGAAATCAAATTGCATTGGCAAACCAAAACTATATTAGGTCTTGCCATGCAAGCTCACCAGCATCACAACAACATCTTGGAAAAGAAGCTGGATGCTCTCACCGAGAAGTTCACACTTTACGTCGGAGTTGTTCACTGTCGCCACTTCGTCACCAGAGACTCTCCTCACTACACGCTGCTTAAGAAGAGGATGGCTAGTGTTGGGGCTTCGCCCATTGTCAAAGGAGAAGCTGAGGGTGCTACCACCATCAGGCTAATCCAGGATGCCACCATCGAAGGCAGCACACCGGAGAGGCCAATCAGCGTGGAAGCTAACTCAGCCAAGGGAATGTCGTAACCAACGACACTTTCTGGTTTGCTTTTTTGGTTTGTGCTTCGTCTTTGGTTCCATCCGCCTCCTACGCTATTACTATGTATTCGGCTCTTGAGAACCTTCTGTTCCTCCTCGACCAACCAGGCCACCAACAACAGGCTTCTACGCAGCTCCTTTTTGTTTCCGCAATCAGCCCCAATGTAAAATCCCACTTACTCAGCACTTTGGGGAATTTTGTTTCTTGTAAATTTTGTGCAACTGCATTACCAGCAACTCCAAAGTCCTACCATGATTAAATCTTTCAGAGTTTGGTTGTTGATGCATGTCGCTCGCACTAGCTCGCCATCATGTAATTATTCACCTTCGTTGTTAATAGAAATATCTTATTCACAAAAAAAAAAGTGTTTTTTCATCAACAATACTTGATTAAAAATTGATGCAAGGTGATTTACTATCTTGCGACTTTCTATTTTTATATTTTCTACTTTTAGAAATAGTATTTTTATACTTTCTATTTTTAGATATTGTACTTTTAGACTTTCTATTTCTAGAATTTATATTTTTAGAAATTCATCCCTGAGCTGCCAATTTTCAACAACCTTTGTTGCAGACATTTTGTAATCTTGAAGGACCAAAGAATGTAGTTCTTGAGGTACATACAATTGCTTTGTTTATACAAGATCTAACCTAAATTGGATTAGGATTTTTTTGGAATTTCTTTTTAGGGTTTGTAATCTTCATATTGTTGAAGACTGTTGGCACCTAAATTTTTTTGTAAAACCCTAGTTGATACTTGGAAACCCTAAAGAGTAACCCTAACCCTTTTTATTTCCCTCATAGAAACCCTAGTTTTTAGCCTCTAAGGTTTGTAGGTAGTTTAGGATGAAATGGCAAACCATAGTAAAGGTAGAATTGGATTTGAGATTCAAACCCTAAAGTTGATGTTTCGAAAGGAAACATCATGAGACTTAGGGTTTGGACCTAGAAACCATAAGAATTCTCCCTCTCTTAACATTCCATGAAATCCCTAATCATAATTATGCTCTTGTATTTATATATTGTTCTTGGTAGTACTTGGCAATGAATCTTGTAGGTACTTAATGAAGGAAGCAAAATTAGGAATATATGTTGACCTTATGTTACGAAGAACACTATGTTTCACGGGGACCCGTCTCTACCAAAAAATCCCACGAACCCTACATCCCAACGTACCAAGGACTTTTACTGGGGTTGGGAACGTCCGCAATTTTTTGGGGACTTCATTAGGGACTTGGGGACTTCCAAGTCATTCCCAATCCGTCCTGGGCAGATTTTGGGGACTTTTCGAGTACTGTTCTGTCGTCCCCAAGGAAAACATGGCATGCTGACCCGATTTTGATTGGGTTTATTTTGTTGTTTGGATGGCTTTTCTTGTTGTTTTGGATCAACTTTTAGCGTGAAAACATTTTTTTTTATGCTAACTTCTAAAGATAACTGCTAAAAATACTCTTGTTCAATATTGCCATTCATTTTTTCCTCTCTCTGTCACTTACTATCTAAAGCAATATCCCTTCGTGTTGGACTTCAGCCTATAATTACTATTGCTTAAAAACAACATCCCTTTAGAAATAATTAAGAAGTCTACCAACCTTTACTTCTTGTGGCATGAATCAAGGACACAGTTATTGTTGATGGAAACTATTCCTATGTGGCACATTTAACAAGTTTCTAAACCCACTCCTATCCTATAGGAAGTTGTTGAATTGTGTTTAGCATTGTTTGCAAGGAATTATTGGGTCGTCGCTTTGTTGTGAGTCGTCTTAGCAGCCACATATATTTCCCTCAAAAAGTGAAGGTTGTATTGATGTTTATTTGTGAATACAATCTCTTGTGTGAAGTAAAGGCTACCAACAATGACTCATTTTAACACATTTCCTATTAAGACTGATGTCTCCAAAACTGTTCTTTGCACTTACTTTGTCCAAGAATAATAAACCAGGATTCAAGATTGATTTACATGTTAGACTTATGTAAAGAAACCACACTATGCCTAAGGATCTATCACACTTTGCAACTTTGCTAACTATGCCAAGGAAGTTGAATTTGTTTAACTTGGCCATATTAGTAGCAGTGGCTGTATGAAAGGCCCTTTTTGCTTTTAGAGGATTAGGAAAATATCTAGTGTGGTTGACCAGTCAAACTTGGATTTTATTTGACAAACCTAACAACAGAGAGGTTCAATTTAGGTGTTGAGATTGGCAATATTAGGAATTTGAGCCAAGGTTTCATTTTGACAAAATTAGCATGCTTGCCAACTAGGATAATATGGCGAATTAATTTACATGCAAGAATGTCAACCAAGTATAGTAAAACAGTAAACTCAATCTGCTTTTGGATTTGACCAAAAATAGCAAGCAAGACAACTAGCTCTAGAAATTCAACCCAGCTTTTTGATTTGACATTTAAAGCAAGACAAATTAGGACTTTGAAAGGTCATACTAGCAAGAGTTAGTGTTTTAGCTCTAGGACATTTGGACTGTCATATAGATGGATACCCTCCACCTAACTGCCAAGTGTCACATTAGGAGAATAGTTCACTTGCTCAACACTGCTCTTGACTCATCATCCTTCAACTTGAATTTTAGATTTGAGATTATGTATTTGGTTTTGTAATTATTAATATGAATTTCGGATTTCTTAGCTAGTTCAATGTTTATAATTTTATTGCAATGATGTATCATTTATCTTTATGCACATGGTGAATTTAAAATAATAATAGTAATATTTAGTTTTTATTTTATATATTATTGTCGTCCCCTGGAAAATTTGGGGGTGCGCTCTAGTTGTACCGAAAACTCGTCCCCTCGTCCCTACCGCCCCCCCGTCCCCAAAGGTAGTGCAACACTGGAAGAACATGATGAATAGAGGGAATAGTAACTTGATAAACAAATTAGATCCTTGGGCACTCTGATAAAAAATAGACTAAGATAGAGATGGATCATAAAAATGTTGATAGAAAGCCCTTCAAGAGGGGGACCTTTCAAAATTTGTAGGAGGAGCAACTCAAGGTATGCTTAAAGTTCTAAGATTTGTAGTGGGTCTCCATCATATGAGCAAGTACGATCATTTGGTCCTTAAAATCTATTTATATTAATGACTCGCTTATCTCTAGGAGTTTTGTTATAGAATCATGAAGGTTCATATATTGCTACGATAATTGATCTCTAGATTGAATCAACCCTTGTAAATATTATCCTTTCCTATTTGTTCAATTTGATAAAACCCTATCTTTTTAGGGTATGATGATTGTATCTAGGGTTTATGGCAAAACCCTAGTAGAGATTGATATAAAAATCCTAGGGCATGATAATGAAACCCTAGATGCTTTTGTTATGGTTAAAATCCTGACATAATTTAGTTATTGGATATCTAAAGTTTCGATAATGATGTCTAATGTTTGTGACAAAACCCTAGTAAAGGTTGTAAGAATATAGGGCATGAAAGAGTAACCCTAGTTGAATGCTTTCACTATAATTGTGACCCTAACTAGGTTTAGGTTTTGGATATCTAAAATTTAGATGCTAACCCTATATTGATAAAGTTAACTTCATGCTCTTGTACACATATTATTCTGCTTGGTTGTACTTGTTGATGTGATTTGCAGGCACATACTTTGTAAGAGGTTGTAAAGAGGTATGCCAACTTCATGCTTGATGAAGACTTTATGATGATGGAAAGAGGGAGTTGTAAGAACCATTGAAGTTTATATTGATGATTGAAAGATAACCTTGTTGCCATGTGAAGATAAAGGAATGATGTTTTGAAAGGACAAAGTTCTCCGATAATATAATGATGCAAAAGAAAGAGCTTGTGTAGTTGGAAGAATAAAATTGTTGACGATGGACTTATCTCCCTAAGTTGAGAGGGAGCTAGGATGTGTATTCTCCATAGTTAAGAGTGTTGAAAAGTGTAACTAGGTCGGTCTTCATATTGACTATGTAACTATGTATTTTATGTAAAGAAGAAAAAGATAATAAAATGTATATTTTTTTCACTTGCTTCATGGGTTTCATGAGCAAGATTTTATCTTAGGTTAATGGACTTCTTCTTGATGGCTATTTAGGGTTTGTCTTCTGTTTATAAGTATAATTAGAGTCATGAATATGAAGAGCATTGTCACCATTAAAAGCTCCAAGACCTTGTCATGAACTTTGTTGAAGAAAGGCTCTAACAGCCCTCGAGATAGCTCTCTTTCAAACGCTGGAAAATATGTGATAAAGGTGGCTTATAATTATCAATGAAGTCGGCCTACAAGTCAGCCTACATGTCGGCATAAATGTCTACTATGTGGTCGGCCTAAAGAAAGGAATAGATGCACTATATATAACCTAATCTGCGACCATTTGAGATCAAGCACCTGCGGACCATTCTGTGGATAACTATTGCGGATTCCAGAAGATAAATAGAAGCGAATTTCAAAAGTTATATATATGCAGATTTAAGGAGATACAACTTGCGGATTTATCGGTGAATAAATACAGATAAGAATTGTGGTCTCTCTCTAAGGAAAGACAGTATTAAGTTCAAGAAGAAAAATGTGGATTTCTCTCTGAGTTCACACAGAACTAAAATGCGGATTTTTGAAGAACAAGTACAAGGTTTCAGTGCGTACATCTTCTGAGATGGTTACAAGTGTTAATGAGTCTAACCTATTGCGTATTTACCTGTGACTGAGATGCGGATCTGAGGTGCATATTCCTCTGTGTAAAAGAGCAGTAAATAAAGTGCAGACTTCTCTGAAGTGGAACAGTGTTTAGGTCAAGAAGATAATGTGGATTCCTATGGTGATCACAGTGGTAAATAGTCTGATTTTATAAGGAGATAACAGTGAAGAAAGGGACGTGGATTTCTCTGAAGTGTCAACAGTGAAGAAGTGTGAACTTTAACAGTCATGAAGTGCGGAATTCAACATGAATGATATGCGGATTTAAGAAGTGATTAAGTGTGGATCACAAAGGTAAGGAAGAAGGTCTACATCTTGAAAGGTTGATATGCAAGCAAAGCTTAAGATAAACTTAGAGACCGAGTTCTCTAAAGCGAATGGAGGTCAGTATAGATTGGTGAAGAAGAGAAGAACCGAGTTCAAAGAAGAAGTGGCAAGGTCTTGGAAGCACACCTAGGTCAAGCATTTGAATCTTGATCATGGTACTTGTCATTTGAAGATCCATAAGAAGAATTCTTTGTGGGTTTTCCTCTCCAAGAGGGAGAGGTTTTGCCCTGGCTCTAGGAGCCTAATTTTGTGTCTTGTGTATTTTGATAATTGACTTGATGAAAGACTAAATAAGATAACGAAGAGAAGATATAAGTATCTCAAGTAAGCTCACAAGTAATTATCAAGAAGAGAATTTGTATTAAACACCAGCTCTCCAAATTCTCAACATGGTATCAGAGGTAAGGTGCTAACAACAAAGGACTATTTGAAAAGAAGACACTCAAGGATCAAAATTCAGTTCTCTAAGCATCAAAGCAAAAGTCCAAGATTACATTGGAAAGTCAAATCCGTTTGCAAGGAAATCCGCAAGCCATCTCAAGAAGACTTTCCACCTTATTCAAAGAATCTACACATCGAGAAGGTAATCTTTGACATCAAAGATCCTTGCTATTGAAGACATTGTTGGAAGACACATCATTAAGCACCACCCAACACTATTGAAAACATCTTCATTATGAAGTAATCCTTGATCATCAAGGATCCTAGATCACCTACTTTGAAATCAATCTAAGAGGGAGTTCCTACCATCATCCTCAACAAAGAAGCTGATAGAAGAAGAAAAGCATCTACTCAAGTAAGTATCTTTATGACTTCATATGAATATATCAAAATGTCTTCTTTGCAAAGAAAGCAACAAACTGGTTAGGGTTTCAAACTCTCCTGCATGGAAGACAAGGACATTGAAGTCATGCCAAACACATGAAGAGAGATATAAGAGCCCAAAGGATTCTTACAAAATCCATAAAAGACTCTCATCTCCGATGTACCAAATATAGAATTATCAAAAGGGAATATATGAGAAATTGGTGGAGCTATTCTCTGTGAGTACTGCAGGAGAAGCAATCTCTCTGAGACCAACTGCAGGAACTGGGAGAAGTAGTGTCTCACAGTGAGATGACTACAGTGGTGTTGAATGCTCTGCCAGAAGAATGGGGAAACTTCACTTCAGGTTTATACAGGAAGAAAGAAGCCACACCATTCCACGATTTAGGGTCTCTATGTAAAATAGAGGAAACAAGATTGAAAGCCAAAGTTGATATAGGATCAAGTGAAGGGAATCAAGCCTTTGCAGCCATGTACGGGAATAAAGGAAGATTCAGTAAGTTTGGTCCTCAGAGTAGAAGAAGAAATATGGACAAAGCACGATTGGATGTGATGAACATGGGCATTATAATATAAATTGTCCTTAATCTAAAAAGGACAAGAGAAATAGGGAAGAAGCCCATGTCTCTGAAATGAGGGAAGAACATGATGCAAAGTAATCTAAGAAAGAAAAAGAGACGGATCTCCACTATGATTGAGATCATCTTCTCCTTTAAGTGATTTATGTTGGTTGTATGATAGGAAGCAATGTAGTATCCTGATTGAAGTATGGTAGGAGCTCCTGGTGAAACAGCTCCGAGAAAACCTCTCTAATAACATTACTAATGGAAGGTAGTCATCAAGATCAAGGGTCATCATGGAAACATAATTTTGAAGACAAACTGATGGAGAAAGTGAAGGGAATGAAGCTCTTCATTCAAGAAAACCTGCTATAGGATGACTCAAGGAAACGGGTATGAGGTATGTATATATTAATATGCTAACACTGGATACTGTGAAGTCATGTCATATGGTTGCAGGTAATGGACTTTTGTATTTAGAAGTATAATCTATGGAGGAGTATCTCTTGGTTCACTGAGAGATGAAATCAACATAATATATCCTCATGGAATATGAGGTGGTTTTATATGAACGAGGTACTGGATAATTTGTAAGTTCCTGGGAATGAAGAATGTGTAGAAAGGAAGATATCATGAAATGCAACTATGTCTAAAGGCAGTTATCATCCGGAATCCAAGGAGATGTGACTAGGAGATCTCCTAGGAGGATATGTAGACTCTGACAGAATTCTGGTAAAGAAGAAGACCCTTGAAAAAACATATTATTAGGAGATGTGTCAATCTGAATAAAGCATGTTGATGCCGACAGGAAGATATCATGGTGAAAGGTCATCACTGAGGTAACTTTTGTTTTAAAAGTTCATATGTATATGTTTATCTGGATGAATTTATGCAAGGCTGCTAATCATGAGAAAGGATATATGATCCTTGGAGATGATTCGAAGGAAAGCAGCAAAGCATAACGATGGACCAGATGAGAAAGACTGATAAATCACTTTTTGATAGTGGACATGACTCGTGATTGAAAGTGATGGATGATCTGTGCCCTATGAAGCCAAAAGTTGAAGCTTCCTCAATATCGAAATCCATGACATCAAGGGGAGGAATTCTTCATGAGAAGTTGGATTACTGCTGCAGGACCCTAGTTGATAAGGAGCTTGGTGGTAAGTTTCTTGCTTGGAAGAAACTTGAAGTATGTCCTTCCTGTGTTAAGAGGGGGTGATGTATGTGATTCTCTATTACATGTGTCATGCACTAGACCAGGACTAACAGTCGTAAGTCTTAGTGAAGGCCATGTGAAGAGAATGGATAGACACATCATTCTCGTCTTCACCTGGAAGACAATGGAGGATTGGGTAATCATCTAGCATTCGATACTCTTTGAGAATGAGATAGGGCATTCAAGATAAGAGTAGTCGAGGACCGATATTCTTTGAGGGTTGGCTACCCAAGAGAAGAATAGCCCAAGAAGGTCATACTTTGGGAACACCTAGGTGGGGTATGTATCTTGGGGAGACAATGACTTGTTGAGAATTTGGAGGGTTGTAGGTTAATACAAATTCTCTTCTAGATAATTACTTGTGAGCTTGTTTATGTCTTCTCTTTGTTATCTTGTTTAGTCTTTCATCAAGTCAATTATCAAAAATAAACACGACACAAACTTAGGCTCTTGGAGCCAGGGCAAAACCTCTCCCTCTTGGAGAGGAAAACCCGCAAAGAATTCTTCTTATAGATCTTCAATTGACAAGTACCATGACTCAGACTTAGACCTTTAACCTATGAATGCTTCCAAGACCTTATTGCTTCTTCTTTGACGATCTTCCATGTTGATCTTTCTATCTTGAACCAGTCTACATTGTCCTTTCTTTTATTAATTGTAATAGGGAAGGTAAACCTTACTTTAGATATTCACATTGCAAACCACTATTAACATCTCAGACAATGTTTGACTTCAAAATTCCTCATTTCAGTTTGGTGCAATTTTCGCATAATGTCAAGGATACTCCACACTTCTTCATGTGTATTCATCGCACTTCTTTATAGGAATACTCAACTCTTTGTCCTATGTATACTCAGCACTGCATAACATGTATTGTCTGCACTGCATAGTATGTATTATCCGCACGGTCCATCATGTAGTGACTGTATTGCATAGTTGTTATCCACACTGTGTATCAATTTACATCCACATCGTATATAATTGATTGTCCGCAATTTATTCGTATTGTATATTGTATATAACCCATACTTTCTATCGCAGAGATCATCATATATAACGCATTCTTTATATCGCAAATCTGACTCGTATCATTCGCACTTCTGATTACCGAGATGCACCGAAACTTGTATCCTTCGCACTTTTGATTATCGAGATGCACCGAAAACTTCATAGGGTATCGCATTATACTCCAATGATTAACGCATTTCATTTTTCCCGTCATTCCATTTGAGAGTTGATTGCATTTTCTGTGAGAGATCCGCTTTATTACTTCGTGTCTAATTGACCGCAGAGGCATAATTAGCACTGGTGAAAAAAGGGGCTTTATTGGTTGAGCTTCCTTCTTTACTAGCCATCCTGGGGACCTAGGATCTCCTTTCAGTCGTTAAATTGGTACAAAAGGAACCCACTCTGATACCAATTGTTGAATCCTTGGTTAAACTGAGAGGGGGGGGGGTGAATCAGTTTAACACATACATGAGCTTTTTAAAACTTTTCATCAAGCTTATTTACAACTTAATTTTATAACCAACTTAATATGTGAACAGTATTAATATGTAGCAGCAAGTATTAAGATAATGTGACACCAAACTTATTATGAGAGCAGCAAGCATTAAGCAGATTGGATAGAACATATCAACACATAGGCAACACACACAGAGACAGCAAATATAAGTGGAAACCCATAAAGGGAGAAAACCACATCTTATTATTATTGTGATGCAAAGGCAAGCTCCAACTCCCTCTCACCACTGATTTTCTGTAGGCACCAACCTACAGGAGGCTCCAACCTCAGTCAGCTACAACTGACATCTATCAAGCTTCAACTTGATAGGGAAGCTCCAACTTCCTCATTCTATCAAAAGAAAATATTTGTTGATTTACCTTAGATATCAACTCTGTTCTGTAGCATCTCTTTCTGCTCCTCCTTTTTCTTATCTTCTCTGCCTCAATTCTTCATACTCTACATTCTCTTCTTTTACTGCGTTGCTTCTTTTGCTGCTGCTCGACGCTCTCTACATCTTGCTGCCTCTTTTTCTCTCTCTACTTCTATGCCGTCTCCTTTGCCATCTCCTTTGCCATCAATGACAACATTTCCAATAGCATATATATAGAGGCATTCTTCTTGCTTTTAGGCCGACCACCCACTAGCTTGTAGGCCGACTTAGTTGTGACCGACTTCATCATAGATTTCCAACGTTGATTATTTCAATCCATTCTTCCACAGATTTTCAGACAAGGTCTTGGAGAATTCAATGACAACTAGGTTCTTCATATACATGACACTGAATATATTTATAAACAGAAGACAAACCCTACTAGACATCAAGAAGAAGTCTAGAGACCTTTAATAAACCTTGCTTATGAAACCCATGAAGCAAGTACAACAAAATTACATTTCATTATCTTTGTCTTCTTCTTTACATAAATACATAGTCAACATGAAGACCAAGCTAGTTATACTTTTCAACATGACTATGGTGTCTATTAGTCATGTGTCTCGCCAGCATTGTAGCCCATTGTCTCGGTGAGAGATGGGGCTGTTAGTCAAGGCCTTGCACTAGGATAATGTTGGTTAATATGATGCTATACAGATGCGATTACCAATCTGATTCTTCTTATGAGATTCTTCAATTTGAAAGTGACCATGTACCTGTATGAATACCACCCTAGTTAAGAGGGAGTGTTGAAAAGTATAACTAGGTCGGTCTTCATATTGACTATGTAATTATGTATTTTATGTAAAGAAGAAGAAAAAGATAATAAAATGTACATTTGTTGCACTTGCTTCATGGGTTTCATGAGCAAGATTTCATCTTAGGTTAATGGACTTCTTCTTGATGTCTATTTAGGGTTTGTCTTCTGTTTATAAGTATAATTAGAGTCATGTATATGAAGAGCATTGTCACCATTAAAAGCTCCAAGACCTTGTCATGAACTTTCTTGAAGAAAGGCTCTAACAGCGCTCAAGATAGCTCTCTTTCAAACGCTGGAAAATATGTGATAAAGATGGCTGATAATTAGCAATGAAGTCGGCGTACAAGTCAGCCTAAATTTCGGCCTAAATGTCTACTGTGTTGTCAGCCTAAAGAAAGGAACAGATGCACTATATATAACCTAATCTGTGGCCATTTGAGATCAAGCATTTGTAGACCATTATGTGGATAACTATTGCAGATTCCAGAAGATAAATAGAAGCGAATTTCATAAGTTATATATATATGCGGATTTTAGGAGATACGACTTGCGGATTTCTCGGTGAATAAATACAAATAAGAATTGTGATCTCTCTCTAAGGAAAGACAGTATTAAGTTCAGGAAGAAAAATGTGGATTTCTCTCTGAGTTCACACAGAACTAAAATTCGAATTTTTGAAGAACAAGTACAGGGTTTCAGTGCGTACATCGTCTTAGATGGTTACAAGTGTTAAGGAGTCTGACCTATTGCGTATTTACCTGTGACTGAGATGCAAATATGAGTTGCATATTCCTCTGTGTAAAAGAGCAGTAAATAAAGTGGAGATTTCTCTGAAGTGGAACATTGTTAAGGTCAAGAAGATAATGTGGATTCCTATGCTGATCAAAGTGGTAAATAGTCTGAGTTTATAAAGGAGATAATAGTGAAAAAAGGGATGCGGATTTCTCTGAAGTGTCAACAGTGAAGAAGTGCGAACTCTAACAGTCATGAAGTGCGGAATTCAACATGAATGATATGCGGATTTAAGAAGTGATTAAGTGTGGATCACAGAGGTAAGGAAGAAGGTCAACATTTTGAAAGGCTGATATGCAAGCAAAGGATAAGAAGGAGGATCTTAAGATAAACTTAGAGACCGAGTTCTCTAAAGCGGATGGAGGTCAATATAGATTGGTGAAGAAGAGAAGAACCGAGTTCAAAGAAGAAGTGACCAGGCCTTGGAAGCACACCTAGGTCAAGGGTCTAAGTCTTGGTCATGGTACTTGTCATTTGAAGATCTATAAGAAGAATTATTTGTGGGTTTTCCTCTCCAAGAGAGAGAAGATTTGCCTTGGCTCTAGGAGCCTAATTTTGTGTCTTGTGTATTTTGATAATTGACTTGATGAAAGACTAAATAAGATAACGAAGAGAAGATATAAGTGTGAAAATTTATGAATGTTACTTATGCAGAAATCTACTGTTAGATCTGGTTATGCTCCTCCTACTTAATGAAGTTATCAAGCTGAAAATTCAGATTAATATCGAAGCAAAACACATAACAGACTTTCACCAATTCAGATCTAGAAAAAGTACATGCACACATATACAAAGTGACACAGTGATTTTCTGGACAATAGTCCCCAGAAAAAACCAAATGCCGGAAAACCGGTCTCTAGCTGTTGGAGGGTTTTATTATTAAGAGTATTTTTGAATACAGCAAATCTAGGTTCCAGATATGGAAAACCCGACAGAGAAAATATAGATTTGCAGCTCACCAACTGTTCTGAAACCAAAATATTGACTGATCCACACCCTCAAACGGGATTTACAAGACTCGGCCAAAACTAGGCCCTAAAAACCCCAGCGTTGCCCCTGAAGCCTCTGCGTCAGCCTCTGAATCCCCTACGTCCTTTAGCACTGGCTTGGAAAGGGTTGCGTTACCCCAGATTGGCTAACGCAGTCCCTACGCTGCCCTTAAGGGACTCTACGTAAACCCTAAGGAATTCCAACTGACTTACGCTGCCCTGGGAGGGACTGCACGGTACTTGCGTAACTGAAGCTGCCTCTGCGCTGCGCAGCTGCTGCCCTCTCTGTTGCTGCTTCTCCTGCTTCTTTGTGTTGCCTCTCTGAGCTGATCTTTGTCTCTTGTTGATTCTAGACATTGGGATCAGATCATCCCCTTTTTCTAAACTCCCCTCTCTACAGCTGAAACACTTCTGAGAATTCTTAGCAAACCCGCCCTAGAATCTCAGCTTAGCTTCAATGCTCTGCCTCTGTGTGTCTTTACAAATGACCCCAAGCCTTTCCTTTATACTTTTCTTGTTGGGAAACCAACGGCCATGATCAGATCTTGAATCAATGGCTAAGATTAAAAGAAATCTTGATTCGTGTGACTTAAGACAATTTCATCACATGTTTAATTTAATTAAATTTAATTATTTAATTTTCCGAAGTTTAGACTTAGCAAATACATTAAAATAATTAATTAATTAAATATCTCCCAAACCAGATGAAATTTCCCAAATCCATTTCTGGGTCTTGTAGATCAAATGTACTCTAGTCCCTCCACAAAATTTGGGAGCTAGAGCACAACTGATGCTACCCCAAATACACAAAATCTCAACACTCCCTCTTCGCATCAGGGGTGTGCTCTAGCAATACATCACACCATGCATTACAATATTTTGCGCACTTGTTTTGTGTTATTGATGCTTGGCCTGCTACCACTCAACTCTGCACTGCTGCTCCCATTCTGTACTGTTGCCCATGACTCTGCCACCGCCACTGCAACATCTATACTGCAACTCCCTCTCAATTTGCTGCATCTGTGTTGCTCATAGCAGTGCCACTGTTGAATTGTTGCACTGCAACTTCAATTGTTGAGAGAAACCACTGAATATCCTGCCCAATCTTTGACAGACAAGTCATTTGGGCTACATCCTCATCACTGAAGCTCCATAGGCTTCCAATCTGTGCTGGCATCTGAAGGATGATGCACAGCAATAGCTTTGCATTGCATAATCAGACTCCCTCTGCACTACTGAAGTCACATCAACCCCTTGTGCTGAAATCTCTCACGCTGTTGCTGCACTGTGTTGTCTTCCTGAAGCCTTCTACGTTGCTGCAACTCTACTCTGCGCAAGTAACTCTGCTCTGCGCTGCTGAAGTCACATCAGCCCCTACGCTGCTGCTGCATCTACATTGCCCTGCTTCTTCCAGCCTTCAGATCTCCCTCTACTTCAACCGAGATCTATTCACCCACTGCTGCTCCATTTGTCCCACTACTCTCTTAAGGTTGTCGTAGCTCGCATGTGATCCCATAGATGAGCTGCTCAAGGATCCCGCCCCCTCATTCTGAAGCTCCTCTACAAATCCATGTCGCCCCACTTTCGTGGTTCATGAGCGCTCATGGCTACATCATCTTCCGACCCATCATTTGCCACAGCAACCTTGGAAGAAGAAGCTTCCTTGTCCTTTTTCTTCTGAGGACAATTTCTAGCAAAATGTCCTAATTCACCACACTGGAAACACTTGATCTTTGACAGATCCTTCTTCTTCTTTCCTTGCTGCCTCTTTGATGCCAAGGTTGCATCTTCCTTCTTCACTTTACTCTATCCCATGTTGTACTGCTTCTTGGTGAATCTGTGGAGTTCTTCTTAACGCATGATTGCCCACAAGTTGTCCCAATCTGGAAGTTTCGATCTGCCCAAGATACTTTGGACAAAGGTTTCCCATTCATTTGTGACCGCATTGAGAGCAGACCTGACCATCACATCATCCTCCACTTTAGCACCCGTAGCAATCAATTGGTCTCTGATCGACTGTAATCTGAAGAGAAAATGCTCCATGTCTTCTCCCTTGGTCATCATGAATGACCTCATATGAGTCTCCAATAGCATCTTCCTTTGGACAGACTTTCCCACATATAGGGAAGTTAAGTCCTTCCACATCTCATTAGCTGTCTTCTTTTCAGCTATATGTGGAACAATATGGTCCTTAATTCCATCCATGATCAGCCGCTTGGCATGCCCAGCAGCTTCATTATGTCTCCTTAGGAGATCTGCATTAGTCAGTGTGGCCAGAATTTGCTCTGCATGGTCTCTTAAATGATATGCCTCTAGGACTATCAGGATCCTAGCCTTCCAAACTAAAAATTTGGAAAAGCAATCCAATTTGTCCTGATCACGCAGTCCATGACGAGCCATCTACTCAAAAATGTGTGGGAGCTTCCTTTCTCTTTGCAAGAGAACTGAATCTAAGGCCCTTGGCGAAACAGGCACCTTCTTCTCCCTCTGACAACCGATTTCCCTTCTTGGAAATCTGCTAGATCAACAATGATTCAACTCTCTTTGATACTATGATCAATCTGCAAGTTTCTATGGCTAGAAACTCTCTGAGAAGCTGATCTCCTCCCGCTCTTTGCCACTAGTGCTTAAGTTAAAAATCTGAAACTTCAAAAATTTAACCCCACCAGCACCTTCTGAATTTCTGCAGCTCTGCTTCAGGCTTTTCTAGATTCGAAAGATTCAGATTTGCGTCACACTGGCTGGCTTCAAACAATCTCAGCGCTGCCTCTGCGCAATAAGTGCGCAGGTCTACTATGAGACACCGTTAGACTGCGTCACCTTGCCCTCTGCGTAACTTCTACTTCTCTGAAAACTGTGCTGTCCCTTCAGATCTGCCCTTCTGTTGTTGCTGTTGTACTACCTACTGCTTTCTACAGCAAGATCATTCAGTCTTCTATTGGTGACCCTCCTAGATCTGCAAATTGCTCTAATACCATGTGAAAATTTCTGAATATTACTTATGCAGAAATCTACTATTAGATCTAGTTATGCTCCTCCTACTTAATTAAGTTATCGAGCTGAAAATTCAGATTAATATCGAAGTAAAACACATAACAGACTTTCACCAATTTAGATCTAGAAAAAGTACATGCACACATAGACAAAGTGACACAATGATTTTCTAGACAATAGTCCCTGGAAAAACCCAATGCGGGAAAACCGGTCTCTGGCTGCTGGAGGGTTATATTATTAAGAGTATTTCTGAATCCAGCAAATCTGGGTTCCAAATCTGGAAAACTCGACAGAGAAAATATAGATCTGCAGCTCACCGATTGTTCTGAAACCAAAATATTGACTGATCCACACCCTTAAACGGGATTTACAAGACTCAGTGAAAATTAGGCCCTAGAAACCCCAGCGCTGCCCCTGAAGCCTCTGCGTCAGCCTCTGAAGCCCCCGTGTCCCTCAGCTCTAGTCTGGAAAGGACTACGTTACCCCAGACTAGGTGACGCAGTCCCTACGCTGCCCCTAAGGGTCTCTGCGTAACCTATGAGGGTTTCCAGCTAACTTACACTGCCCTGGGAGGGACTACGCAGCACTTGCGTAGCTAAAGCTGCCTTTGCACTGCGCAGCTGCTGTCCTCTCTGTTGTTGCTTCTCCTGCTTCTCTGCGCTGCCTCTCTAAGCTGATCTCTGTCTCTTGTTGATTCTAGACACAGGGATCAGATCATCCCCTTTGTCTAAACTTCCCTCTCTACAGCTGAAACACTTCTGAGAATTCTTAGCAAACCCGCCCTAGAATCTCAGCTTAGCTTCAGTGCTCTGCCTCTGTGTGTCTTTACAAATGACCCCAAGCCTTTCCTTTATACTTTTCTCATTGGGAAACCAACGGCCATGATCAGATCTTGAATCAATGGCTACGATTAAAAGAAAGCTTGATCCGTGTGACTTAAGTCAATTTCATCACATGTTTAATTTAATTAACTTTAATTATTTAATTTTCCTAAGTTTAGATTTAGAAAATACATTAAAATAATTAATTAATTAAATATCTCCCAAACCAGATGAAATTTTCCAAATCCATTTCTGAGTCTTGCAGATCAAGTGTACTCTAGTCCCTCCACAAAACTTGGGAGCTAGAGCACAACTGATGCTACCCCAAATACACAAAATCTCAACAATAAGTAACTCACGTAAGCTCACAAGTAATTATCAAGAAGAGAATTTGTATTAAACACCAGCCCTCCAAATTCTGAACAAAGAGAGAGGACATGATCCTGGAAACTTAACGAATATCAATAAGGAAAGAATAAGATCGGAGAATGGCTAAAGCGCTACTGATGGTTATTCGTGTTTGATGAGTTGTGAACAAGACTTGGTTGTTTTGAGAAGTGTTGAGGCTGAGTTTGGTGTTGCTTGAGAAGATTGTAAAAGGAAGCTTCCGTCGAGATTTGTTTGGATATTAAGCAGCATCAGAATGGTTGACCATGGATTTTGTGCTAGCCTGTTGACAGTGAGAACCAATATATTGGAAGTTCGATACTGGTTGGGGTCGTGAAGCTACAGTATGTTCTGATGGATGGATATAGTTGTTGATGTGTTCATCTCTCCCTAAGAAGTTTTAATATTTAATAAGCATGCTTGATTGATGATATCTCTTAAGAGGGAGAGATTAGTACCTTAGGCATATGATGGTACTCGTGGGGATATCTTGGCCTGGTTAGTATTGAGGTCCTAGTTATAGTTTGGCCTTGATGATATCCGGATCCCTGTGTGAGAAGATAACTTGGTCTTGTGGAGCTCCGTTTTAGTGTTGACGTTGATGATGATACCTGGATCCGTGTGAGGGTTGGTGTCACCGCATGAAGGCCTAAATGGTATCTATATCCTATTGGATCGATACCATGGCTATAGCTTGATGGTACCTATAGTGGCAGTTGCCATGATGACACCTTCGCCCCTGTTAATGTCTTAAATCTTTTAATTAGTGTCTTGGAAATGACACTTGGATCCTTGAATTGGTGTCCTGCTAATAACACCTGGATCCTTGAAATAGTGTCTTGAAACTTAGATCTTTGATGTGATACCTTAACAGTGTTTTGGCCTTGTCAGTATCTAGCACTGTGTATGTTGTTGTACTCTTCTTGAACATATCAAATTGAGGTCGACCTTGTACCGATTGAACAATTATGAATACCTCACTAGGTAAGAAGGGGTGTTGAAAATGTAACTAGTATCGGTCTTCATAATTTTCATCTAGCACATGACATGAAGTAATTTTTTATGTATTTGTCAAAAGAAAAGAAAAGAAAAAATTATTGTAAAGAAAAATTATTTATAAGCATGGGTTTCATGCTTTATATATTTTGTTTCTAGGTAAAAACACTCATTGTGTGCTTCTAGGGTTTGTGTCATGAGTCATAGTCCTTGTCATCATGTATTAGACCCTTCCTAGGCTTATTGTATCAAAGAATAAATTTATATCTATGTCAAAATTGTCAATTATGCCTCCTCCACAAAGTCGGCCTGCCTTCTCTTCATGTCGGCCTCATTAAGGATTATTGTTTACATTATTTTCTATTATTTTACTATAAATTATATTCATAACACTCTAACCTGAAGGAGACTCCACTCTCCTGCCTTGCACCACCCTATCACCCTACTTAGCTAGTTGCCACTTGCCCTAAAGGCTCCAACCTTCAGCTCACCACGATGGACCACGTTTCACCATTTTCAAACTGGATCCACCTATGCTCAATATAAATTATAATAAATAATTATCTACTCAATCAAAACTGCTTTTGCTCAATCCGCATATCAGACCCTACCTTCAATCAAATCTGCTTTTATTCATCATCAACACATCAACATGTCATCAAGCATCTGGCCTAGCATTCATCAATTGTCCACATATGCCAATAGCACTGCTCAATAGTTTCTGTCGAACCGCAACTCAACAATTATCAATACTTCCATTGTTCAACCTTGACATCAAATATCACCAATGTGTATCAAACATGCAAGCCTATCATAAATGTGCATCAGCAAATACTCTGCTCATGGTCAATCTGGTCTTGCTTGATATATACATCAACCCTAGCATCAAAAATATGCTTCAATATAATGCAAATCCTAAAGGCTATGCATTTGTAGACTGATATGATTCTAGCACCAGTATATCAACATACATACTTCACTCTTCCATAATGACATCAAATGATGAAATCAAACCCTATCAACAACAATGTGTTCTCACTAACAAACCCTGCATAATTAATTCTGCTAAAATCCGATCATATGTGTCAAATGTGAAAATTTCTGAATGTTACTTATGCAGAAATCCATTGTTAGATCTGGTTATACTTCTCCTACTTAAGCAAGTTATTAATGTTGAAATATTCAGATTATCATCTAAGTAAACACATAACAGACTTTCACCGATTCAGATCTAAAACAGAAAAGTACATGCACAATAAACAAAGTGACACAAAATTTTCTGGACAATAGTCCCCGAAAAAACCCAATGCGGGAAAATCGGTCTTCTGGCTACTGGCTTAGTCACTGGGTTCGGCGAACCTGAAGGAAAAAGTTCGAAGTTCGGCGAATTTAATCAGCATCCGAACAAATTCGATTGTGTTCGGCGAACACAAAGCCGAACCTAATGCCGAACATAATCCCGAACACGAACCTGAAAAAATTCGATTAAATTCGTGTTTTTTTTATTAAATTCGGCAAAAAATTCGTGTTTAGGGCTAGCGTTTGGTAAATCGGTAATAGGTTTGCCAGCAGCCGCATTGTTGACACAGCAGACAGCCTACAGGTTACTCAGACTCTCGACCCAACGAAAAACTTACTCTCGTCTTTCAGACTCCAGTGTCCACAGCGCACAGCGCACAGGCTACAGCCGCCAGGGGACAGGTTACAGGCTTAGAGTTTTCCACGGGCTCGTACCAAGCTTTTGCTCATGACGAAAAATGGTTTGCCAAATTTACTTTGCAATTCCAAATGGCTAAATTCGAATTCCAGGTCCTCGTCCTCTTCCGAAATGTTAAGCTTCTCCATTTTTACCATTTTTTTAACCGAGCACAATCAAATTGCAGAATTCAGCTATCGAGAACTTCCGTTGAAATCAAATTCACAGGAAAATCAAAGTTATGACACTTTTCTGCATGAAATATTGGCGTGCTGCTAATCCATAATTATCCTCCTGAAATCACAATACAGACAAAGGTCGTCGCTCTCATTGTTAAGTTCACGGTGTGTATTTCGATTTAATACGCAAACCCCCGATTGAGGATTCGCGCTGACCATGTATCATTATCTTCGCCCTAATTCCAAATTATAGAAATAATTCCAAGGGAGTGTTGCGGAATACTTTTAAAAAGTTTGCAAGTTAAATCGTACCAGGTATTAGTGGTTGTGGTTGTTGATGAAAATCATAAGTAGTCTGTATCATATATTTTTGGTAACATTCTAAGAGTTAAACGTCATTATTTTATTTTGTGTTGATAATATGAATGGGTTTGAAAGTTTTCATATTTTAATATTGTGGTTGCGGTGATATTATGGTTTCATAAAGCTTTTTTAAGTAATATTTAAAAAATATATATTAGTTTCTAATTTTAAATTTTTTTATATAATTAAATTCTTTTTATTAATTAAAAAATTATTTATTTAAATTTTATTTCTTTTAACTAGCAAACATCATATATTTTGGTTATGGTGGGTAAAACTCCAAGAATTAAATATCTGACTCATTAATTTGTATTAATATTTTAAAAATGTTTTAATATTATAATTTTAATATTTATTTTTATATTTTAATATTCTCTTTTTTATTTTATATATATATATAGATATTGTTTTATAGATTATCTGAAAATAAATAAATAAATGTTTTGTTTACTCTGTTTTTTAATTTGTTTATCTCATTAATTCTTTTACTTGATCAAAAAAAATTATTCATTTAAATTTTTATAATATATAGATTTTATTTTTATTATGATATTTTTAAAATGTTTATAAAATTAATTTTTATTTTAATAAATTTGGATTTTCTATAATAATTTGGTTATTTATTGGAATTTTGGCACTCACTTTCATGGTTTATATGTGGAAAATTGAAATGATGTAAATGTTTGAGCAGTAATCCTATCATCTTATTTATGTGCATCATATTTATCTTTCAACATGCTTAAAATTGTTATATATATATATATATATATATATATATATATATATATATATATATATATATATATATATATATATTTCAAATTTCTATATGTCGAATTTTATGCCGAACTTTATCGGAAAAATTTTCGCTGCTGAACTTTATTCGAATTTCAACGTTGCCGAACTCGAACACAAACATGAACCTGGTGACTTAGGCTGCTGGAGGGTTTTATTATTAAGTAGTATTTCTGAATACAGCAAATTTGGGCACCATACTGGTAAACCGGACAGAGAAAAATATAGATCTGCAGCTAACCTGTTGTTCTGAAGCCAAAATATTGATTGATCCACACCCTCAAACGAGATTTACAAGACTCAGCCAGATCTTGGCCCTATAAACCCCAGCGCTGCCCCTGAAGCCCCTGCATCAGCCTCTACGTGCCTCTGCGTTGGCCTGGAGAGGGCTGCGTAACCCCAGAATGGGTGATGCAGACCCTATGTTTCCCCTGAGGGTCTCTGCGTAACCCAAATGGGTCCCCGGTTGACCAACGCTGCCCCAAAAGGAACTGTATAGCACCTACGTAGCTGAAGTTGCCCCTACGCTACGTAGTTGCTGCCCTCGCTACTACTACTACCTCTGCTTCTCTGTGTTGTCTCTGGAATCTGCTCTTTGCCTCTTGCTGATTCTAGGCACTGGGATCAGACCATCCTCTTTGCCTAAACTACCCCTCTCTGCAGCTGAAACACTTATGAAAATTCTTAGCAAACCGCGCCCTAGAATTCCAGCTTGGCTTCAGTGCTCTGCCTCTATGTGTCCTCTCCAAATAACCCCAAGCCTTTCCTTTATACTTTTCTCATTAGGAAACCAATGGCCATGACAGATCTTGAATCAATGGCTAATATTAAAAGAATGCTTGATCCGAGTGACTTACGACAATTTCATCACATGTTTTAATTAATTATCTTTAATAATTTAATTCCCTAATTTAGACTTAGGGTCCATAACCAAAATTATTAATTAATTAATTATCTCCCAAACCGGATGAAATTTCCCAAATCCCTTTCTGGGTATTGGAGATCTCATGTACTCTAGTCCCTCCACAAATTTTGGGAGCTAGAGCACATCTGATGCTAGCCCGTCACTCAAGAAAACTCAACACTCCCTCTTAGCAAGGAATGTGCTCTAGTACAAACTCTGTTTCACCCCGAAGCTCTGCACTAATCTCTGGTGTGGGTCTCTGCATTGATGTTGGAGTTGTTGCACTTCATCATTGTGTTGTTGTTGCCATTCTGTACTGCTGCCCATGACGTTGCCACCGCCACTGCCACATTTGTACTGCAACTCCCTATCAATTTGCTGCATCTGTGTCGCCATCTACTGCACTGCATCTTTAGTTGCTGAGAGAAGCCACTGAATCTCCTGCCCAATCTTTGACAGACAAGTCAGTTGGGCTGCATCCTCATCATTGAAGCTCCATCCACTGTTGATTTGCGTTGTCATCTAGAGGATGACGCAGGGCTACAACTTTGCACTATGTAAGCAGACTCCCTCTGCACTGTTGAAGTCACATCAGCGCCTTATGTTGAAATCTCTCACGTTGTTGCTACGTTGCGTTTTCCTCCTGAAGCCTCCACGCTACTACAACTCTACTCTGCGTTGCTTAAGTCACATTAGCCCCTACACTGTTGTTGTTGCATCTGCACTGCATTGCTTCTTCAAGCCTTCAGATCTGCGTCTGCCTCATCTGTGACTCTTTACACCAACTGCTCCACTTGTCCCGCTACTGTCTTAAGGCTCCCGTAGCTCGGATGTGATCCAAGAGATGAGTTGCTCAAGGATCCCGCCGGCACTCTGTAGCTGCTCTATAGATCCATGTCGCCCCACTTTCGTGGTTCATGAGCGCTCATGGTTGCATCGTCCGCCACAGCAGCTTTGGAAGCAGAAGCTTCCTTGTCCTTCTTCTTTTGAGGACAATTACTGGTGAAATGTCCTAGTTCACCACACTGGAAGCACTTGATCTTTGACAAATCCCTCTTCTTCTTCCCTTGCTGCCTCTTTGATGCCAGGGTTGCATCCTCTTCATCTTCCTTCTTCGTCTTACTGGATCTCGTGTTGTACTGCTTCTTGGTGAATCTGCAGAGTTCTTCTTGATGCGTGATTGCCCACAAGTTGTCCCAGTGGAGAAGGTCCGCACTACCCAAGACACTTTGGACAAAGGTTTCCAACTCTTCTGTGACCGCATTGAGTGCAGTCCTTACCATCACATCATCCTCCACCTTTGCTCCCGTGGCAGTCAATTGGTCTCTAATCGACTATAATATGAAGAGAAAGTGCTCCATGTCTTCCCCCTTGGTCATCATGAATGACCGCAGCTGAGTCTCCAGAAGCATCTTCCTCTGGACGGACTTCCCCTCATATAGGGTTGTTAAGGCCTTCCACATCTCATTAGTTGTTTTCATCTCAACTATATGTGGGACAATATGGTCCTTAAATCCATCCATTATGAGTCACTTGGCATGTGCCACAGCTTCCTTATGCTTCTTCAGGAGATCTGCATCGGTCGGCATGGCCAAGACCTATTCTGCATGGTCTCTTAGACAATATGCCTCCAAGACTATTAGGATTCTGGCCTTCCAGACTGCAAAGTGGGACAGGCCATCCAACCTATTCTAATCACGTAGTCTGTGAGGTGCCATCTGCTCAGAAAATCTATCGAAGCTCCTCCTCTCTGTGCTAGAGATCTAGATCTAGGGTCCTTGGCGAAACAGGCACCCTCTACTCCCTCTAACAACCGATTTCCTCTTTTGGAAATTTTCCAAATCAAACGATTCATCTCTCTACGATCTACTAACCGATATGCAGGTTTCTTTGGCTATAAACCCTCTGAGAAGCTAATCTCCTCCCACCCTTTGTCTCCCAGTGCTTAGGTTAAATTTTGAATCTTCAGAAATTTAACCCCACCAACAACTTCTAAATTTATGCAGCTCTTCTTCTGGCACTTTTGAAATAGACAGCTTCAGATCTGTGTCACCCTAGCTAGCCTCTGCGTGAGAAGATAATCCCAGCACTGCCTCTATGCTACCTCTGCACAGTAAGTACGTGGGCCTGCGTGGAGACAGCATAGGACTACGTCACTCTGACCAATGCGTGACTCTGCTCCTTCTGAAACTGCGTTGTCCCTTCAGATCTAGCTTTATGCTACTCTCTCTGTTGCTTTCTGTAGCAAGATCCTTCAGTCTTCTGCTAGTGACCCTGCTAGATCTGCACCCTAGCTCTGATACCATGTGAAAATTTCTGAATGTCACTTATGCAAAAATCTACATTTAGATCAAGTTATACTTCTCCTACTTAAGTAAGTTATTAGTGCTCAAATCTTCAGATTAACATCGAAGTAAACACATAACAGACTTTCACCGATTCAGATCTAAAACAGTGAAGTACATGCACAATAGACAAAGTGACACAAGATTTTCTGGACAATAGTCCCCGGTAAAAACCCAATGCAGGAAAACCGATCTTCTGGCTGCTGGAGGGTTTTATTATTAAGTAGTATTTCTGAATACAACAAATCTGGGCACCACACTTGTAAACCCAACAGAGAAAAATATAGATTTGCAACTAACCTGCTGTTCTGAAGCCAAAATATTGACTGATCCACACCCTCAAACAGGATTTACAAGACTCAGCCAGATCTTAGCCCTAGAAACCCCAATGCTGCCCCTGAAGCCCCTACGTCAGCCTCTGTGTGCCTTTGTGTTGAAAATGCAACAAGATGATGGAGCTTAGTGGAATGAAGTCGCCTTCACTAAGTGGGCCCGCAGGCTATTTTTGGCGCAAAGTCTATTTTTAGACTATGTCTATTTTTAGACATATGGAGCATGGTCTAGGAGTTGCAGTATGCTATTCTTGGATGATTGGTCGAGTTGGTAAAAATAGATGGACCTGTATTTTTAGACATATAGGTCGAAGTCTATTTTTAGACCGCCTGTCTAAAAATAGTTCAGTCAAATATTATTAGCCCTTAATAATATTTTGACTCTAAACTTCAGTTTATTCTCTTACAACACTTCAGTTGGAGCTACGGATGTGGCCCATGCACCTGACAGAAGGAATTACACTATTCCTAGGGGTTTGGTGAGCTCATGCATGGTTGACTTCAGTTAGAACTCAAGTGGCAGAGTTTGGTGGAGTTGATGAGAACATTGGTGAGTTGTGTTCATTAACTTAGTTGAATTATTGGGCTAGATTAACTAGCTAATCAACTAGTAATGAGTGGAGTGAATTAAATAATATTTAATTCACTAATTATTAACTCATTATCCAACTCAAGAACACATCAGTTCACTACAGTGCATGGACAGTTCAGTGGAGACCAGTGGAAGAGGTAGATGAAAGGGTGAGTTTGCTATTAGTTGCGACAGCAGTTGTGCATGAGATTTGCACACGCATTGGAGGAGATTTCCAATGATGATTGCGCAGTTGAAGCCAAGGAGATTCGAACTTGGATCTCTCATTGAACCAACTTGGATTGCGAATAGAGGCAAGTAATTAGTGGATGAGTTTAAATTGACTTGGTCAAAACCAAGCTAGTTTGTGTGTAAATTTTGGAGACAGTACTGAGTACTTGTGAGGAGTATTGTACTGAGATTGTTACATGTTTCTCTTCTATTATAATATACAAATAGCTGGGGGTTTTCAGCTATAAGCTTTCCCCATTACATATTGTGTTTATGTGCGTATGCGACTGTTTCTATTTCCGCAAATTGATGATTGATTGTAGAAGAGGTTATGTGTTATACATGAATTCGAATTAATGTATGATCAGGATAATCTCAGTGGATAAATCTTCATTATTCAGCAAATTTCTACATGGTATCGGAGCAAATTGATCATCGGGATCTATTGCAGTGATTACAATATTATTTCGGTAGACAGAGTCTGTATCGGGCCAGGTAGCCTCTGGATCCATCCTTTCTATGAAAGGTGATATATCCAGTAAATGCCCTTACAGTCGATCTCTGTGCTAGAAATAATTTGTTCTCACAGATCCAGAAGCAGTTGAGTTTTTTGAGTTTGGAATTCGAATTTTGCAGCAGTTTGTTTTCTTGGTGCCGGAGTTGAAAATGTCTTTCAACGGTTTGCGACTCGAATATGCTCTTGAAGGCAGTTTGAATTATGTTGCATGGAAAGATCGGATGGAGGCAGTATTAGAAGATAATGGACTGAAGGAGTTCGTAGATACGGATGTCCAAAAGCCCACTGATCCTGCTGAAGTCGAGGCTTGGCAAAAGAAGATGGCGAAATGTCGTAGGATTCTGTTGGAGGGCGTGAAGGATCACATTGTATCCAGCCTGCATGGAAAAGCTTCTCCATATTTGATGTTGAAAGCGTTGACAGGTCTATTCTCGAGTAAGAGCGACCAAAGGAAGCTGGCGCTCAAGGATAAGCTCAGAAACATTAAGATGGAGAAAGGCGACAGTATCGCCAAATACCTCACGAAGTTCACTCAATGCAGAGATGAGCTGGGAAGTGTGGGGGTGACTGTCGAAGAAGAGGACATGGTAGACCTGGCTCTCCTTGGTCTTCCGAAGGCTTGGCATTCCTATCAGGATTCTGTCAATGGTCGGGAGAAGTTGCCGAGATGGGAGCGACTTTGGGCGGATCTCATGCAAGAGGAGATAAGGAGGACTACCAGGGACGGATCTTCATCAAAGGTATCTGATGAAGAAAATTGCGCTTTGGCTACCAAAGCAAAGAAAGGGAAGAACAAGAAGGCTTCTCAGTCTGGTGCGAAAGGCAAGAAGCAAGACATGTCCAAGGTGAAGTGTTTTCACTGTCACCAGCACGGACAATTTCAGTAGCGATGTTGGAGGATAAGGGTTATGATGTGGTCTTCAGCGAAGGAAAAGCTTTCCTGCGCAGTAAGACTACTGGAGAGACCCGGAAGATAGGGGTTCGAACCCAGAACCTTTATCAGTTGCAGGTAGATGACTGCGCAGCTATGGCATGCAAGGCTGGAGATGTGGTGAGCCGGGATGATGAGGGCGAACTATGGCACAGGAGATTGGGCCATCTTCACCATGGAGCTTTGAAGATTCTGCAGCAGATTTCTACTGGACTTCCTAAGGGCACCCTTGCGCAATCAGATCAGTGCAAGGGGTGTACTTTAGGGAAGTATGTGAAAGCCACCTTTCACGAGAAGGATAGTCGCGCCACGACGATCTCGAGTCTACGTACGTGTGTGGTCCTCTTCTCGCCTGCTTCCGCAGATTGGGATGGCCGGAAAAAGCTCGATTTGTCGATGGATTTCGAGTAGTCGCCGGATCTTCTTCATGTCGAAGAAGAGCGAGCACATTCGGGGCGCCGAGGGAAGGATAATCGGTCAAGAAGGAGTCGGGGAAGAAGGTGATTTCTCTAAGGAGTGATAACGGTGGTGAATTCATCTCGGCTAAATTCAAGGATTTCTGCAGCGCAGAAGGGATTCGGAGAGAGCTCATCGCACCCCATAACCCATAGCAGAACGGGGTGGCTGAGTGGAAGAACAGAACGATCGTGGGTGCTGCATGGGCGATGTTGCATGATCAGGGCCTACCCCTTCACTTGTGGGCCGAGGCATGCAATACAGCAGTGTATGTGCAGAACCGTTGTCCTCACAAGGTTCTTGGCATGAGTACACCGGAGGAGGCTTATTCTGGCAAGAGGCCTGATATTTCCCATTTGCGGATTTTTGGTTCTCCTGTCTACATGCATGTGACGAAGGATGCAAGAAGGAAGCTGGATCCAACCGCCGAGGTTGGAATATTTGTGGGGTACACTGATACACCTCACAACTATCGGGTGTATTTGTCAGACAGTCGCAAGACTGTTGTGCGACGGGATATAAAATTTCAAGAGGAGAAAGCCATGCAGTGTTCGCTTGAGAGGGAGCTACACTTGCATGCAGATGAGGAGCTGTTAGTTCCTAAGGAGGAGCTTCCGGATGTGGATCAGCCACAAGAGGAGGTTCAGGAGGTGGAAGAAACTACCCAGGCAGCGCCAACCATCAGAGGGCGCATGCGCACTACAGAAGCTGAGCGACTGGCTCGGGATGCAGAGAAGGTTGTAGGACCACCTACAGCACAGCGCAGACAGAGACAGTCACCGGATCGGTACACTGGATACATGGCTCTTGTGAGTCAATGTGTTGTGACGGAGCCATCCTCTTTTGAGGAAGCCATGGAGGAACCCGCATGGGTTGATGCCATGATCGAAGAATATGATTCGATCATCAGGAACAGTGCATGGGAGATTGTCCCAAGACCGGTTGGGAAATCAGTTGTAGGTTCGCGATGGATCTACAAAGTGAAGCAGGCGGCTGACGGGAGTGTGGAGAAGCACAAGGCGAGATTTGTCGCCCGTGGCTTCTCACAGATCGAGGGGATTGACTATGAGGAGACTTTTGCACCTGTCGCAAGGTACTCTTCCATACGGACGATCCTTGCTCTCTCAGCGCAGATGGGGTGGCACATTCATCAGATGGATGTGAAGACTGCGTTCCTCAATGGAATTATTGAGGAAGAGGTGTACATAGAGCAGCCTGAAGGTTTTGAGATCTTCAGCAGTGAGTCGCATGTGTGCCGACTCAAGAGAGCACTGTACGGGCTGAAGCAAGCACCTCGTGCTTGGTACACTCGGATAGACAGCTACTTCACCGGGCTTGGATTCTCCAAGAGTGAGGCGGATCCAAACCTGTACCAGATTGTGGTGGAGGGGAAGCCGTTGATCATCGTACTGTATGTAGATGATCTGATTTTGACTGGCGACGAGCAGTTGATACTTTCATGCAAGGAGGATCTTGCACGAGAGTTTGAGATGAAGGACCTGGGCATCCTTCATTATTTCCCGGGATTGGAGATTTGGCAACGCAGTGGAGGACTGTTTGTTTCTCAGGGCAAGTATGCTCGGGAGATTCTGGAGAGGTTCAACATGCAAGGCTGCAAGCTTGTTGACACTCCTCTTCCTGGTGGTTGGAGGAAGGAGGATGCTACTTCAGCGGAGGTAGTGGATGCCACTATCTATCGACAGTTGGTGGGGTCACTTATGTATCTGGTCAATACACGACTCGATATATGCTATGCAGTTAACCAGCTTTCGCAAGCTATGGTTAAGCCTACCAAGCTCTTTTGGAAGGCAGGCAAGCATGTATTGTGCTATATCAGAGGCACATCGGGATATGGTTCATGGTACAGACAGGAGGATCAGTTGAGGCAGCATGGCTTCACAGATTGGTATCATCATATCAGAGATTGTGTTCAGCGGAGAATCATGATGCTTTCATATGTTCCCACGGAGGATCAGGATGCCGACATCCTGACGAAGGTGCTCACCAGGAGCAAGTTCGAATTCCACAGAGGCAGGATAGGGGTTGCAGATAATCCATATCTTGCTGAGAGGGAGTGTTGAGAATGTAGCAAGATGATGGAGCTTAGTGAAATGAAGTCGCCTTCACTAAGTGGGCCCGTAGGCAAATTCTGGCGCAAAGTCTATTTTTAGACTATGTCTATTTTTAGACATACGGAGCATAATTTGGGAATTCTACTTGGAGATTCTTAAAGTATGCGACATGTCGGTAAGAATAGATGAGACCCTTATTTTTAGGACCCGAGCTATTTTTAGACTGATCTCCTAAAAATATGGAAGTCAAATATTATTTACCCTTAATAATATTTTGACTATAAACAGCAGTTTACTCTCTTGGCGCACTTCAGTTTGAGTCATGGAGGTGACTCATGCAACCGACACAAGGAATCACGTGGTTCCTAGGGTTTGATGGCATCTTGCATGGTTGGCTTCAGTTAGACTTCAGTGGCAGGAGTTTTGGAGGAGTTAACGGGACAAGTAGTGGAGTTGTGTTCTGTTTGTTTTACTTGAACTAGTTGGGATTAGTTAAACTAACTAATCAACTAGATATGAGTGGAGTAAATTAAATAATATTTAATTTACTAAATATTAACTCATTAGTCAACTCAAGAACACTTCAGTTCACTACAGTGCATGATCAGTTCAGTGGAGACCAGTGGAAGAGGTAGATGAAAGGGTGAGTAAAGCTATCAGTTGGTAGATTTGTTTTGCATGAGACTTGCATTACACTTGGAGGAATTGTCCATGACAATTACACAATCAAGGCAAAGGGATTCGAACCTTGAACCTCTTCATATACAGGCCATGATTGCGCAATAGAGGCAAGGCAGTTAGTGGTGTGTTTTGAACTCGAGACTTGTTCAAAACCAAGCTAGATTGTGAGTAACTTCATGAGAGAGTACTGAGTACTTGTGAGGAGTATTGTACTTGTTTGGTTACTTGATTTCTCCATTATAATATACACAATAGCTGCGGGGTTTTCAGCTATAGGCTTTCCCCATACATACTGAGTTAATGTGTTATTGAATTGATGTGAGATTGCTTCTGTTATTTCCGCATGTGACAATTAATTGTAGAATAAGGTTATGTGTTATGTATGCAATTCGAAATTGATATATGACCAGGTTAATCTTCAGTGAATAAGTGATTTATTCAGCTAATTTCTACAATTGTAAGGGATAATTGATGAATGAATGAATGAGAAAGGTTGATAAAGAACTGAAACTATGAGTAATTTGCATATGAATTATTGGTAAATGCTGTGTTGTGCATTTCTGTATTTAAGCTGCAAAGATCTGTGTAAGTGTGTTTCTGTACTTCGATCTGTTCTATTTTATTTATGTGCTACTGTGTTACTGTTATAAAATCATATATAATTATAGATCTAGTGCACATGGATGTGAATAGAAACCCACCTAGCCCTATGAATTATAAGGTGATCTGGGTATTGTAGGACCAAACGCAGCTCTTCCTGCCTTACCTATCATTTCTTAGGGTGCGGAAACCTGGTTCCAACACCCACCCATACTATTTCGGGTGAGACTTTGACCTGTGAAAGGGCCAGCAGTATAGGGGTTTGTTGGAAAACCTTGAGCTCCGAACCTGGGTCAGGATCCTTCGAGCCAAAAAATGGTTCCTATTACTATGAATCTTGATTCAAGATGTACGAAAAAATATGACTTTAGCTGTGCATAACAAAAAAACCTAACAACAGAAATGACTACTAATATCTTCAGATCTACAGTTAGATGATCAAGATAAATGCTACAAAAATCTAGATCTACGCATTAGAAGACATTAAACAGTAGAAAAATAAGATTTACTCCATAGATCCAGTAGAAAAGACAAGAATATATCCAATGAAATTTTTATTAATGGGCACCTAGGAGGAAAACACAAGAGGGTGTTCCCTATTCTCCTCAATGGGATGGGTTCTTGTAAGTCTTCAACACTTCAAATTTAGAATTCCTCTCTCTTGATGGTGTAGAAAACCCAGACAAAAATGGAAAAATATGGCTATGATAATGGATCAATAGCCAGACCAAGAGTTGAGATCCAGAGTGATATTTAGGCAAAAAAAGGCGAAAAATGAATGGGAAAACCCTTCTATTTATAACAAAATATTGAGTTAGTCTAGATATTGGTGCATAATTAAAATATTATTAACTAAATCAAGATCCAACATTTATGGAATATTTTATTATATTTGTTGGAGGGAAAAAGAATTTGACTTGAGTCAAATCCATTTATTTGTAAATAATAAATAAATAAATGATTTATTTATCATTTTAAGGAAGTGGTTAAGTAATAATAAATAAATAAATGATTTATTTATCATTTTAAGGATATCGTTGAGTAATAATCAAATAAATAATGATTTATTTAATTATTTAAGGAGATTTAGTCATATTTAACAAAGAATATTATTCAAGTAATGTTTTAATAATTATTCTTAGAAAATAATAAGATAAATAATGATTTATCTACTTAATTTCCTTGTTTTGGGTTAAATATAACCATGAATATTAATTAAATATTGTTTAACTAGTATTAACGGAGGTAAGAAAAAATATAGATTGTTTAAATACTTTTGTGAGTTTATTTGAATATAAACAGCTTAATAAAGGTGGTTTACTAGTTATTTTCATAGTGAATGCGATTTTACTTGGGGTAAAATTGGTCTTACTTGGTGTACTTGGGTCCATCTAATAACAATGGATTGAATGGCTTCCAAAAAAAATGGTGTAACGATTTCCCTAACGCCTTGAGCGTTAGGAGCTAATCATATGACGAAAATACGTTGGTAGAATATTATTAAACAATGGAAGTGAGAGAGGATTGTAAGGTAGACCAAAGTTTAAAGTCTTTGGAAAAACTAGACCTAAGGAGGTGATTTTCGAGGATTCACAGAAGTCTTTTTGATAAGTGGTAAGTGGTACACTGTTGTAGGGTTCGGGGAAACATCCCCATGCTCGGCAGAAATACTACAAACTATAAGACGTTCGAGAAAACCACGGATGAGCATAACGCGCGCAAACGGGGCTAGATAAATAACCGGGGTAATGAATCCCACATACATGTTGTGCCTGGGATAACAGCCAGGACTTGTACAATAATATCTGAGTACATGAGATACAAATACAACCCAAATGCCCCCTGTAAATGGGGAAGGGCTCACAAAATCTTACTGATACATGCAAGTCGAAGAGGCGCTACAAGTGGCTACGGCCAACATCATCAAATATCTGGAGCTGCATCGAAGGTTGTAATGAAGAGGTCATTCGGGCATGTGGGGGGCTACCTGCAGGGCCACCCCCTCATGAGGGTTGAGACATCTCACACACACCCGGGGAATCATCAAGAGCTGCTGCTGGATCACTAGACCATCAAGTATACGGATCTCGATCATGCTGAAAGGAGCTGGAGAAACAATCAAGCCAAAGGGAAAGGAGATATCCCTTTGCCTGATCCGAGGCACCGAACAAGAGTGGGCCGGAGCCAAGGTACACGGCCACTCTAGACTTTTGTCCTTGGAATGAATGAGGGCGTGTCGACAGAAGTAGGTCCGCCATAGGTGAGGTAATAAAGGATCCTCAACTAAGGCATGAGAGAAAATAATAGAGTGACTAACAAAATGACACCAATGATGATGATGAAATTGGGGGAACTGAGTAGCGAACAGACGAATTCCCTTGTTAGAGCATAAATGGCATGGATGACCTAGCAGCGACTGACAAGATATCATGAGGGATAGGGGATAGTGGGACTGAAGGCCATAATGTGCGACACGAGAGAGGGACCAAGCAATCAATGATGGAGGACTATAGTGGGATGTAAAGTGACTCGGGATAGACTCCATGAATGAAATGATGACTCCACACGGATGCTCTAAACAAGGGTGACTCAATGGTGCTGCCACATATGTAAAGGGTCTAATGAGGACCATAAAAGCATGAGTACAAGATGGTAACGCACGACGAAAGTCGACACGATCATGGAAAAGTATGGGGGCAACATGGTGCCCCCAGTACGAGTGTTGCAAGTGAAGAAATTCAATTTTGAGGGAGGGTGAAGTGGTGCTTCTTGGACAAAATGTGTCCTGGTGAATTATCAAATCAAAAATGCTAATAGATACCCATTTGAGGGCTTGGTGAGACCTTTCCAATGGTATATATGGTTCATCAAACTAAGCTACAGTTTGGTCACAGTAAGCAAAAGAAAAATCAGGGGTTTTCTTTTAATAAGGCATTTTCCTTCCAGATTCACTTATTTTCTAGTGGAGCTGTGGTGAATGTCGTGAGGAGAGGAGGCCTTAAATCTTGCGGCAGTTCTAGCGGATAAACCGACCATTGGAATTTGATATCTATCAGTTGTAGGTAAGAGGCATAATCCTACTCTTTCATTTCAGTGGATTGAAAGTTCAGTTTAGGTACCTAGAGCTCATGAACAGGCTAGGTCGCACTTTTTGGGGTCTGTTCTGCGACCTAGGTAGCAGGTTCTGGGCAGAAAACTGCTACCTATCCAAGGGAATGACCTGGAAAGTGTGACCTATCAGAGAAAGGGGGTTTTAGTGCTGTTTTTGGCCGAGATCTAGGATTTTTATGGTTGAGGGGAATAGGTGCCCCTAAGCATGTTGTGGACATGCCAAAATGTATTTAGAAAAAGGGAAATCTAAACACATTTTAATGATGTGGTGCGTCATTTGTTTTCGTTATGGTGATGTAGTTTGAGAAAGGAAATAGATGATTACCAATCTATTTTGGTACTGCATATATGAATCAAATGGAATTTAAGTTTCTGGGTTGGCATACATGGTGTTGCTATCCCAAAGGTAGGACTTGGGGATAATGAACTGATGTTCTCCCATAAAACTCATAGTTTGGTCAACCATAATGTTTATGAGATTGGGTTGCTGATGTAAGATGAAGGAATGATGAGGGGTATCATCCTTAGAGTGATCTGAAGTGATATGGGACTCTAAAGATTCTTCTAAATGTGGAAGAATAATGGGACTAGAGTCGACACGACTAGATTCACTAGGAGAGTTGTGGAGAATTTCTTCTCTTGGTCTCTCAAATATGGGTGCCCCCTTACCCAAATATTGGGTGTCAATGTAATGGCCACAAGGTGCATGTGGTTCGAATGCATGAGTTTGATGTAAGGGGGGATAGATAAAGTCAGGGGTGGTGGCTGCTTCCACAATG
Source organism: Pinus albicaulis (assembly GCA_034641835.2). Classification (NCBI taxonomy): domain Eukaryota; kingdom Viridiplantae; phylum Streptophyta; class Pinopsida; order Pinales; family Pinaceae; genus Pinus; species Pinus albicaulis. Next base: position 84,980 of record JAXQQM020081584.1, read on the forward strand.
TCCTCATCGTAATAGAGGATGGGGTGACTGGTGAAAGAAATACCATCTGACGTGGTGAAGCTACCTGACTCATCATCTTGAGAAGAGAGGTTCACATGCGCATCATCACAAGTGGTGACAGACGAATAATCAGATAAAGGATCTATTGATGTTGAGCCCAGGGTGATCGCTGAAGGGATGTCAAATGAAACATCCAGGTAAGTCTCCAAGGGGACTTCTACTGAGGGTCTCACGGATGATTATAGGTATAAAATGGTGGGTGAAGGCTCTGTCATCTCGACATTAGGAGGGGAATGTCAATGAGAGCATTCACACCCTCTGGTTTTGCTGAAGAAAAATGCACAAATAAGGGAGCAGTGGACTCATTGCGCTTGGCCTCGAATTGGCAAACTGCTTCCAAAGAGGAGCGGTACTCTTCAAGGCAGGGAAAAAGGTGAGTATAGTGGCCATGGAAATCACACAAAGCGCAAGGGTGATTTGTGCGCAAAGACTTGAGTTTCGGGACTGAATCCGGTATAGTGACATATAGCTCTGGGATATCAGACTCCGGAAATGTCTCATTGACCATGGACTTAAGGTGAGGCAGCTCCGGACAAGTATGGGTGGCATGGCCAGTGACATCACACAAAGCACATTGGATGGTACGCTTTGGGGGAGAATGAAAAGAGCGAGGTTGTGTCGAAGCCCAGTACATTGTCGTTTGAAGTGCCCCCCTTGTGGAGCTTTTCCTTCTTGTGAATCGGTTGCAACGGGGAGGTGGTTGTAATGTTCCTAAACTAGCTTGACTAAATTTGGAACATTAATTTTTCCTTATTCATTTTGTATTTCATGATTAATGAATAAATTTTAAGGGAGGATGTCTAATCCTCTTGCAAATCAAGAATAAATCAGTGCCTATGTGAAAAGAGACATATTTAGGCCATTGGAATAAAATCTTGTAGGTATGAAAGGGCCAAGACCACCAAAGGAGATCCTATTTGACCAAGTCAACATCACTGTCTAGGTTCATTTAACCTCCTTGATGGACTGCACAGTTCTAGAAGGGGTTTCCAAGTGTGAAAAGAACCAAAGGATGAAAGTGGTTTAGGGTTTTCCAAGAGACTCAAATGTTATAAAAGGAGGGTGAAGGCTCATGAGGAGGTTGTTGATCATATTTCATTTTCTGAGCTTGCTAAGGAAACTCAATTTCTCTTTGTTGTTTAGAAAGAGAAAGAGAGGATCTCCTGTTTAGGAATCCTCTATCCTTCTTTGAGTAGCTCTTGGAGGGAAGCATGCTAGATTGAACCACTATCAAGTTGGAGGCCAAGCTATGCTTGCATTGACAACGCTGGCTCACTGAGGGTTTTGCTGCTGTTGTAAGTGTAGTAAGTGGGATTCTAGATCTGCAAGGATATAGTTGTTTTTGGAGTCTCCTCTCAGGGAGGGTGTCTTGTGACCACCTGGAAGATGGTATCTATTGTATTTTGAATTCAGATCTGTATATTCTATCTGTTGAAACACTCTTCTCAAGCTACTGCGCAATCTCCTTTGTCAACTGCATTATTTTGTATGTACTGCTTCTCTATTGTCTAGATCTTTCATTGTAAAAGCTTTCTGATGATTGATATCTCATGTTCAGATCTGATTTATATTATGAATAAATTCATCTTCAGAAATTACTGAAGCTTTCTGCAGTTCTGTGTATAAAAAGTTAGATCTACACTTCCTAGTGCATTATTTTGTAAAAGCCCTAAGGGGATCTTGATTGGAAGGCTGGGTAGTTTCTAGATCTGATATGGATCTGATGTTTTAGCCATGAATTTTCTGTATATCTGTAATCTTATGTTATAATACTGAAGCACACTTAGAGGGATGTTGTCTATCTATTTCTGCACTTTCTACATGCATTGTAGCCTCTATTTTTGAAGATTTCTTACTTATTTCCTCATGTAATTCACTGTATTTCTTGAGAAGCTCCATTGAAAGTCTGATTTTCTGCTGCTATACTGTAATAAATGACTGATTTATGATTTCCAGTGACTCTCCACTAAAACTGCGCAAATTCTGAAGTGGGTTTCTCTTCATTCCATCAGCTCTTCTCCTTAGCTGATTTTTAACTAGTCAGCTTCGTGGGAGATCTATTTAAGGCCCTTAATCCCATTTTTTTTCCTTAAATTCAGCATGGAGGTCCCAAATAGTGTATAATAAGGGAAACCATCCTTGTGAAGTGTTATTTTTGCATCATTTTTATTATACAGTGTTTTCCTTGAGCCTCTTGCAGTTTTTCCTGAGAGTGGAATTTCCTGCTTCTCACTTGTTTGGTTTTTGCTTCTCTTTGGATACATTATTTAGATCTGTAGATATAAGGTTCCCAAGGGTAGAAAAATCTAAGAGGATTTTTTCATTCCCACACTTGTTGTGTTTCATCAGTTCTCTATAGACAGAGTCTGGAATGGGCCAGGAAGCCTCTAGTTTTCACCCTCTCTTTAGAGGTGATACAACCAGTAAATGCCCTACCAATATATCTCTGGTTTAGAATTTTCTAGTGTGTTTTCCATAATACTATGATCCCATAGAGGAATATCTTAATATATTCCCTACTGTGCCTATTTTTCCCCATTTGGAATATTACAGTGGTATCAGAGCATGATCTCTGGCTCCACTTGTGAGATCAAGCTATCAGTGAAATCAAGAGCAAGGGAAACATGAAGAAGATGAGTTTAATATCATCTATTTTTAGATTTAAGAAGAGCCTCCCCAAGGAGGATGTGCAAGAAGAAAAGATAAACTGCAGTGAAGCTCCCAAGAAGTTTCAAAAAGAAGATCTTTCAATCAGATCTACAAGATCGGTGCATGAGGAAAATTCTGAATCCTCATTTCATGGATATGAGCACCCATACATATCATCAGAGCTTCAGCATTTTTCCAGTGATTCCTTCATGAAGGGGGAAAAATAAGGTGTGAGCTTGATTGATACATTGCCAAGGGCAAGATCTACATTTGGTGAAGAGTCCTCATCTCAAGAGGAAGGCATGAAGGTTTCTCCTTCAATAGTTGATCAATATCTATTGTCTCTCATTGATGATGGGACAATTTCAGTTATTGAAGAGGAGGAGAAGGAGGTGGGAGATGAGAACACAGTCACCTTAAGGGCACCTCAAGCACTTCATGAGGAAGAGGTTGGAGCACTTGCTCCAAGAGAAGATACTCTTGCACCCTTGCAAAGAGTCCCACAGGATCTCATGCATGAGGAGCATGCACTATAATTGATCAATGATGAGGTCTTGGAGATAGGGGAGGTAGAAGAGGAGGAAGGGCACCACAAGGTGGAGAGCATGAACTCTTCTCTACTTCAGAGCTTTGAAGCACAAAGAAAGCTAGAGGACTTATGCATTTAAGGTAGGGACAAATCTGTCTGCCTACATCTACATTCTACTCTATGCCTTGACACCTCTTTGCAAGGAGGTCCTCTACTAGGAGCACCTCTTGATAGGAGGAAATATAAAGTGTTCTCTCAACTATGGGCTGCATATTCATACTTGGCTAAGGAGGAAGCATTGGGAGAAGCTAGCACAGCATAGAGAATCTCTCAAGCATTCAGGAGAGAGATGAGCAGTTTCCTGAAAAGGACATTGCAAACTCCCACTCAGATCTCTACGCTGAGAAAGGAGAAATCAGAGATATATGATGGCATGAGCATGAGGGCACATGGAAACTCCATATCTTTGGGGCAGCCCATGATCTCTTCATTCACAAAGGAGATTTCTGAAGATGGTAAGGGGATCCTAACCCTCTTGTATACATGGGCCAAAAGGAGGAGGTTTTGGAAAACAAGGACTTTCTAAGGGGAAGTTGATTTCCATATGCTCCAATCTTGTCTTGTGCAAGAACAGCTGCAAATGGGGCAGCAAAAGGAATATTATGATGCTCAAACATGTGATCTTGATATCAAGGATGTTAAAGAAAGGAGCCATGAGAAGACAAGGGTTTCATTTCAGACCTCTACAGCGCTGTCATTCTTGGAGAGCTTGGATCCTTGTTGGGATTCCCAACTCATGATGGAATACTCCAAGGACCTTTTCACATGGGGGGTTCTTAAAGGGGAAGTAAAGGATGAAAGATTCAAGGTGGTAGATGGAGTCATATATTTCTATAATCTTATTCTTCTGGTTAGTGACTCCAAACTCAAGGCGGGACTATTTGATGCCATCTATGAAATCCTTCTTTCCAAACCCACTGGTTTTGTCAAGGCATATCATACTCTCTTGGGTGGATTCATATGGGAAGGATACCAAGGAGATGTGTACTCTCACATGAAGAAGTGCATGGACTACTTGGTAGAGGAGGAGGAACATAGCTCTTGGAAGGAGCCAAAATTCACACCTGCTTATTCTTTGAGTGTGAGAGGAAACTCATCCATGAGTTACCCCACTAATGTAAAACAAGTATATAGAGAGGCTCATCCTCCTGAGCATTATTTTGTATCTCCTATATGCTTATATTTTTCTGACACTCATTTGCAAGGCATGGTGCCAAGATGGGGCACTAAGTATGATGGGTTTCATGGGCCATCTAAGGCCATGAACTATGTCAATGCAGGCCATTCCTTGGAGAACCTTTGGAAGCTACTATATTCCTCATGGTATGATTATTTTACAACAACCATGATGTACATTATCCAAGCATTACAAAGACACGAGGCAAAAAACAAGTGTTGGGGGAGGCACTTGTCATATCTTATTTTATGGAAGTTAAGGATAAAACTGCACTGGTTGCACATGAGGGAACATCTTCCTTCTTATCTATCACACATGGAAGCTAGCATGCTTCTAATCATGATCCCACAAGCTGAAGATGTCCTTATCTTTGTTGGGATGTCTGAAGATGTCCAAATACTTGTTGAATGTGCCCTTGGGGGAAGAAGTTCCCCATTCTTTTTACATTGCATGCTTCCGCGGGAGCATGAGATTTTGTATGGCCACTATGATAAATCACTTGTCTCTTTGTGAGGTGAGCCATATGTTGGATGGTGGCATGCCTCTCACATGTAGTGGGGAGGAGATCTTCTATGGATTGCCAAGTTGGGAGGTAATCCACTTCATTTTGATGATAGCATGGGGATGGGAGTCTTTCATGGATCATGAAAACCCCATGATAGACATCACTTCTCTCTTGAGGAGGCCATGGATCAGCAAGAGGGTTTCCACAAAAACCTTCCATTTCTTCATGATGAGAGCCTTTGAGTTTATTCATCAAGGGAAAACTTGCATCTTAAGGAAGGACCATTGGGAAGACAAAAATATTGCAGAAAATTAAGAGAAATGGAGACTATTTGATGAGGAGGCCACAAGAGAAGAAGGAGGAGTTTTGCAGCACCCTTGCAGTTGCTTGAGGACAAGAAAAATTTGGGAGGGAGAGACTGTAATGTTCCTAAATTAGCTTAAGCTAATATGGAACATTAATTTTGCCTTATTCATTTTGTATTTCATGATTAATGAATAAATTGTAAGGGAGGATGGCTAATCCTCTTGCAAATCAAGAATAAATCAGTGCCTATGTGAAAAGAGACATATTTAGGCCATTGGAATAAAATCTTTGAGTGTGAAAGACCAAGATGCTGAAATCCATTTGACCAAATTGACACTTTTTGTCACAAGTTCATTGAACCTCCTTGATGGGCCCCACTTGCAGGTCCTAGAAAGGGGTTTCCAAGTGTATGAAAGGAACCAAAGATGAAAGTGGTTTAGGGTGCTCCAAAACTCAAATCTTATAAAAGGAGGATGAAGGCTCATGAGAGGTTGTTGATCATATTTCATTTTACGAGCTTGCTAAGGCAACTTTCTCTTGAAGATAGGGGAGGTAGAAGAGGAGGAAGGGCATCACAAGGTGGAGAGCATGAACTCTTCTCTACTTCAGAGATGGAAGCACAAAGAAGGCAAGAGGACTTATGCATTGAAGGTAGGGGCAAATCTGTCTACCTACATCCACATTCTACTCTATGCATTGACACCTCTTTGCAAGGAGGTACTCTACTAGGAGCACCTCTTGATAGGAGGAAATCTACAGTGTTCTCTCAACTATGGGCTACATATACATACTTGGCTAAGGAGGGAGCCTTGGGAGAAGCTAGCATAGTGCAGAGAATCTCTCAAGCATTCAGGAGAGAGGTGAGGAGTTTCCTGAAAGGGACATTGCAAACTCCCACTCAGATATCTGCGCTAAGAAAGGAGAAATCAGAGATCTATGATGGCATGAGCATGAGGGCACATGGCAACTCCATATCTTTGGGGCAGCCCATGATCAGTTCATTCACAAAGGAGATTCCTGAAGATAGCAAGGGGATCCTAACCCTCTTGTATATATGGGCCAAAAGGAGGAGGTTTTGGAAAACAAGGAATTTCCTAGGGGAATTTGATTTCCATATTCTCCAATCTTGTATTGTGTAAGAAAAAATGCAAATGGGGCAGCAAAGGGAAGATTATGATGCTCCAACAAGTGATTTTGATATCAAGGATGTAAAATATGGGAGCCATGAGAAGACAGGGGCTGCATTTCAGACCTCTACAGTGTTTTCATTCTTGGAGATCTTGGATCCTTGTTGGGATTCCCAACTCATGATGGAATACTCCAAGGAACTTTTCAGATGGGGGGTTCTTGAAGGGGAAGTAAAGGATGAAAGGTTCAAGGTGGTAGAAGGAGTTATCTATTTCTATAATCTTATTCTTTTGGCTAGTGACTCCAAACTCAAGGAGGGACTATTTGATGCCATCTATGAAATCCTACTTTCCAAACCCACTGGTTTTGTTAAAGCATATCATACTCTCTTGGGTGGATTCATATGGGAAGGTTACAAAGAAGATGTGTAATCTCATATGAATATGTGCATGGACTACTTGGTAGAGGAGGAGGAACATAGCTCTTGGGAGGAGCCACCATTCACACCTCCTTATTCTTTGAGTGTGAGAGGGAACTCATCCATGAGTTACCCCCCTGATGTAAAACAAGTATATAGAGAGGCTCATCCTCTTGAACATTATTTTGTATCTCCTATATGCTTATATTTTTTTGACACTCATTTGCAGGGCATGGTGCCAAGATGGGGCACTAAGTATGATGGGTTTCATGGGCCATCCAAGGCCATGAACTATGTTGATGCAAGCCATTCCTTGGAGAACCTTGGAAAGATATTATATTCCTCATGGTGTGATTCTTTTACACCAACCATGATGTAAATTCCCCAAGCATTCCAAAGACATGAGGTAGCAAACAAGTGTTGGGGGAGGCACTTTTCATATCTTATTCTATGGCAGTTAAGGATAAAACTGCGTTGGTTGCACATTAGGGAACATCTTCCTTCTCATCTATCACACATGGCAGCTAGCATGATTCTAATCATGGTCCCACAAGCTGAAGATGTCCTTATCGTTCTTGGAGGCATAGTTGGAGGAAAGGCACACTTGTTGAATGTGCCCTTAGGGGAAGGAGTTCCCCATTATTTTTGCATTGCATGCTTTCATGGGAGCATGAGATTTTGTATGGCCACTATGATATATCACTTGTCTCTTGGTAAAGTGAGGCATATGTTGGTTGGTGACATGCCTCTCACATGTATGGGGGAGGATATCTTCTATGGATTTCCAAGCTGGGAGGTGATCCACTTCATTTTGATGATAGCATGGGGATGGGAGTCTTTCATGGATCATGAAAACCCCATGATAGACATCACTTCTATCTTGAGGAGGCCATGGATCAACAAGAAGGTTTCCACAACAACCTTCCATTTCTTCATGATGAGAGCCTTTTAATTTATTCATCAAGCGCAAACTTGCATCTTAAGGAAGGACCATTGGGAAGACAAAGATATTGCAGAAAGTTTAGAGCAATGGAGGATACTATTTGATGAGGAGGCCACAAGAGAAGAAGGAGAAGTTTTGCAGCACCCTTGCAGTTGCTTGAGGACAAGTAACATTTGGGAGGGGGATACTGTAATGTTCCTAAATTAGCGTCAGCTAATTTGGAACATTAATTTTTCCTTATTTTTTTTGTATTTCATTATTAATGAATAAAATGTAAAGGAGGATGTCTAATCCTCTTGAAAATCAAGAATAAATCAGTGCTTATGTGAAAAGAGACATATTTAGGCCATTGGAATAAAATCTTGTAGGTGTGAAAGGGCCAAGACCACCAAAGGAGATTCCATTTGACAAAGTCAACAACGCTGTCTAGGTTCATTGAACCTCCTTAATGGATTGCGCAGTTCTAGAAGGGGTTTCCAAGTGTGAAAGGAACCAAAAGATGAAAGTGGTTTAGGGTTTGCCAAGACACTCAAATCTTATAAAAGGAGGATGAAGGCTCATGAGGAGTTTTTTGATCATATTTCATTTTCTGAGCTTTCTAAGGCAACTCCATTTCTCTTTGATGTTTAGCAAGAGAAAGAGAGGATCTCCTATTTAGGAATCCTCCATCCTTTCTTGAATAGCTCTTGGAGGGAAGTTTGCTAGATTGAACCACTATCAATTTGGAGGCCAAGCTATGCTTGCATTGACAGCACTGGCTCACTGAGGGTTTTGTTGCTGCTGTAAATGTAGTAAGTGGGATTCTAGATTTGCAAGGATCTAATTGTTTTTGGAGTCTCCTCTCAGGGAGGGTGTCTTGTGACCACCCAGAAGAGGATATCTATTATATTTTTATTTCAGATGTGTATATTTCATCTGCTATACTATTCTGCTCAAGCTACTACGCAGTCTCCTTGGATAACTACATTATTTCCTATTTACTGCTTCACTATTGCTTAGATCTTTCATTGTACTTGTTTCTGGTGATTGAGGCTTGACTCTCACCTTGAAGATTTATGAAGTAGCTTTCTGATATCTTATATTCAAATCTGATGTATATTATGAATAAATTCATCTTTAGAAATTACTGAAGCTTTCTGCAGTTCTGTGTACAAAAAGTTAGATCTACACTTTCTAGTGCATTATTTTGTAAAAGTCCTAAGGGGATCTTGATTGGAAGACTGAGTAGTTTCAAGATCTAATATGGATCTGATGTTTCATCCATGAATTTTCTGTATATATTTAATCTAATATTATACTACTGAAGCACACTTAGAGGGACATTGTCTATTCATTTCTACACTTTCTACATACATTGCAGCTCCTATTTCTGAATATTTCTTGCTTGTTTCCTCATGTAATTCACTGTGTTTCTTGAGAATATCCATTTAAAGTATCATTTTCTGCTTCCATACTGTAATATATGTCTGATGGCTTATTTCTAGTGACTCTATGCTGAAACTGCCCAATTCTGAAGTGGGTTTTCCTTCATTCCATCAGCTCTTATCTTTAGCTGATTTTTAACTAGTTAGCTTCGTGGGAGATCTGTTTAAGGCCCTTAATCCCATTTTTTTTTCCTGAAATTCAGAATGGAGGTCCCACACAGCCTATAATAAGGGAAACCAGCCATGGGAAGTGCTATTATTGCACCATTTTTCTTATACAAAATTACCCTTAAGCCTCTTGCAGTTTTTCCCGGAAGTGGAATTTCCCTCTTCTTACTTGTTTGGTTTTTTCTTCTCTTTTGGATCCATCCTTTAGATATGTAGATATAAGGTTCCAAATGGTATAAAAATAAAAAATGAGTGTGTCATTCCCACACTTTCTGTGTTTTATCAGTCTTCTATAGACAGAGTCTGGAACGGGCCAGAAAGCCTTTGGTTTTCACCCTCTCTTTAGAGGTGATATAACCAGTAAATGCCCAACCAGTCTATCTCTGGTTTAGAATTTTCTAGTGTGTTTTCCATAATGTTGTGATCGCATAGTGGAATATCTCAAGTTATTCCCTACTGTGCCTATTTCTTCCCATTTGGAACATTATAGTGGTTCTTGTTGAGGTGAATGAGGCACTGTTGCAGCGGGAAAAGTCATAGGGACCGGTTGGATTGGGGTCAAAGAAAGATAAGGTTTGGGTTGAATAGGCTGGGTAGTAGCTTGAGGATCAAGGTACTAGATGGGAATCCCAAGGGTCATGTTAGGAAGAGAGAGGATGGCCATAATATTTACTGTGTACACTCCTGGTGGGGGAGATAGGAACGATATCTGACCAAAGGGGTAATGACCAGGTGGGATAGCTCCAAGATGGTTAAGGCTTGGAGTAACCATTCGAGGAGGGTAAGGGGGCTCATGAGTATTAGCTGAAGGTGAAGAGCCAAGAGAAGAAGGTTTAGAAGGCTGATCAAAGGACATCATGAGAATATGGTAATCAGGGGAACCAGATGGAAGAGGCTGAGTGGCCACCTGACCTTCACGTGGTTGGGTAGCCACAAATCCCTACTGTGCATCCACCTGCGCCTGAGGAGGCGGTGACTGCTATTGTGGGGGTTGAGAAAGAGAGGGAGTTGGAGGTGATGATGCTGGAGGAACTAGAGCACCAAGCTGCGGATATAGATAAGGGGGTTGGGTAACAGTGTGGTAAACAGAAGGTTGGGCCAAAAGAGGAGGCATGTCATATCCTGGATATGTGCTAACGGGAGGGGGAAAAGTGCGGGAGGTTATGCCCCCTCCCCCAGGAAAACCATAACCCTATGGTTTGGAGGCCATTGGAATTGAGCGTATGGATGAGAGAGAGCTCCAATGATACCGTCGGCATCATGAGGTGCCCCCATTACGTTGGCACCACTGGGTCTGGGGAGCTCAGGTAGAACAGTATAAACATAACCCATCTGAGTGTAGATCAGGTCATATTTTAATGCCATTTGGAGGGAGGCTTCTTCGGTTTGAGGAAAATGCGATGCGACATCTTTCTCGATAGGAGGCAAGAGAGATCTAAGGAACCAGTCCATGTAGACACAGTCTTCGAAGGTAGGGGATTGACATAGGTTCTTTCTTCTCTGCCATTCCCAGACATGATCGGATAGGCGGGTTGTAGATGGTTGACAGAAAGAATTCAAAAGTTTGATACCAGTGTCACAACGAAGGGGAAGCTGGAAGTAAGATAAAAAATCTCGGGCAAGAGTCGCAAAGGTGGTATGAGAGGAAGTGGTTTTATCAACATACCACTTAGAAGCTTCACTTGTAAGTGTTTGTTGGAACAACTGAAGATGGATAGAGTCATCGGTAATGGAGTTAGATGAACACCACATGTGGAAAGATCGAACATGATTTGAAGGATCTTCTCCAGCAAGCCCTTTAAACTTTGGGATGTCGGAAGGGAGCTTTGTCAGCATAGCAAACCAACTAGCGTCATGATGTATAGGGTCGTTTATCAACCGGTCCAAGTCAGGGAGGTTGAGGCCTGCCATGAAGGGGAGAAAGGGCACAGCCGGGGTAGCGTCTCTAGTGGTCCAACTAGTGGTATTCCTAGCCTAACGGCCGGGGTTTCCACCAGCCTAAAGTCCTGCACCAGACATGGTGAAGGTATCAGGGGGAGAACCGAAGGCGAAACAAGAAGGAGAACCCGAAGGACCAGAAGAAGAGTCGGTGTGCGGACTTGGTGGAGGAGTAACTCGAATCCTATGCGGAGGAGTAAGTCTTCCTACCAGAAACTGAGGATGAAGGCCAAGAAGTCTCCAGGATAAACACCTTGGTGGAAAAATGGTGATGGCACAAACATGGCGCAAAGGAAAAATAGATTGACAAGGGAAGGGAGGTGCAGGATCAACTGATTACAATGTCGAAACAAGGGCAAAAAGGTGCAAGATCAATTGATTCCAATGTTTTAGAGTCTTTTCTTAGCGATGTAAACCAAGCCCTTTTTCGCTTAGGGTGTGTGTGTAAAAGTGTGTCAATTTTAATTTTTAAACCCAGACGTTTGTAGAGAAAAAGAAAAAGTGTGTTGTATGGCTCTAAATAAACCTGCAAATGACAGTATATAGGCCTGCAAAAACAGAAAATAAACAGCTAATAATGCAATAATATGAGCCCAAGGAGCTGGCCCTCTCAAAAAATAGTCTATAGGTGAGTAAAAAACTAATCAAAACACAATAAAACAAAAACTAATAGATCTAAGGTCAAGAGGGACAGGGATATAAAAGACAAAATATGCTAGAAAGTGGTGCAGAAAACAACAACAAATCAAAGGAAAAATTGTTGTAAAAATGGTGGCGAAAGGCCATCTCCCAAAGCGAAACATATTGAACCCTAGAGGAAAACCCAAAAAAAGCTATATGAGGTGATTTGGATGGATAACAAGCTGATATGAAGCGGATCTAAAGGTGAGGTATCAGATCTGAAAAATGGCTGAAGACTCTGAAATTTCAGACAACTTGCAACAACAAAAACTCTTCCACAAAAAGTGGAGGGTACTGAAGCCCTAGGGGGCTAGGTTCCCATTTATTTGAATGAAACAGAACAAGTACAAATCCAAAACGGGTGGAGATGGAGGTCAGAAAACCCTTAACAGAGGCTCAGACAAACCCAAAAAACTTTCAGAAAAATCCATGCAAAAAGTCTTGGTCACAGTTTTCAACCGGTTTTCAGCAGAGGTCGCACTTTTTGGGCAGTAAAGTGTGCCCTGGAGGTCCAGGTCACATTTTTTGGGCTGAAAAGTGGGACCTTCACTTCCGACACTCTTGACAACACATTTCAGAAAAAGTTGTCGTCTCGGCTGCGACTGATGTCTGTCACCTGCACAATGGGTCCGAAAACACTTGGAAGTTATAATTTTTATCGTTTTAGGGTTTTATGGGTTAAAAAAAACATCAAGAAAAGAAAAGAAAAAAAGGGCTGAAAAGAAATCCTAGGGTTTGAAGTATCTGGATATGCAAGGATTAGGAAAATGACAACATTCGTAATTGTAAACCTGTGTGGAGTCGCCAGTTGTTAGTATGAATCTTGATTCGAGGTGTACGAAAAAAGACCACTTTATCTGTGCATAAAAAACAGCCCTAACAGCAGAAATGACTGCTAATATATTTAGATCTATAGTTAGATGATCAAGATAAATTTTGCAAAAATATAGATCTATGCATTAGAAGACATTAAACAGTAGAAAAATAAGATTTACTCCATAGATCCAATAGACAAGACAAGAATATATCCAATGAAATTTTTATTAATGGGCACCTGGGAGGAAAACACAAGAGGGTTTTCCCTATTCTCCTCAATGGGATGGGTCCTTGTAAGTCCTCAACACTTTAGATTTATAATTCCTCTCTCTTGATGGTGTATAAAACCCAGAAAAAAATGGAAAAATATGGCTATGATAATGGATCAATAGCCAGACCAAGATTTGAGATCCAGAGTGATCTTCAGGCAAAAAAAGGTGACAAATGAATGGGAAAACCCTTCTATTTATAACAAAATATTGAGTTAATCTAGATATTGGTGCATAATTAAAATATTATTAACCAAATCAAGATCCAACTTTTATGGAATATTTTATTATATTTGTTGGATGGAAAAGGAATTTGACTTGAGTCAAATCTCTTAACTTGTAAATAATATATAAATAAATGATTTATTTATCATTTTAAGGATATGGTTGTGTAATAATCAAATAAATAATGATTTATTTAATTATTTAAGGGATATTTAGTCATATTTAACAAAGAATATTATTTAAGTAATTTTTAAATAATTATTCTTAGAAAATAATAAGATAAATGATTATTTATCTAATTATTTTCCTTGTTTTGGGTTAAATATAACCAAGAATATTAATTAAATTGTTGTTTAACTAATTATTCCTTGAGAAAAATCAAACAAATATGGATTTATTTAATGTTTCCCCATGGGGTTTCCTGTTTAGACCATAAACAACTTAATAAAGGTGGTTTACTCAGTTATTTTTCATAGTGATGCGATTTTACTTGGGGTAAAATTGGTCTTACTTGGTGTACTTGGGTCCATCGAATAATAATGGATTAGATGACCAAGAAAATGGTGTAACAGTTCCGTTGCCGAGACTGAAGAATTCTGAGGAAGTGATCAGGTACTGAAAAGCGAATACTGAAGATCTAACATGGAAGTGAATGAGTGCTACTCTGGAGGAAAGTACAACATGGAGCGGTAAGTATTATCGAACTGATCAAGAAAAGGGTCACTCTGTCCGTAGCCTACTGAAAAGAGCAACGATGCAAGGTTCACCAGAGAACAAGTCCTCAACCAAAACTTTGCTAGAAGGAGACATGGTAGTACACTTGAAATTACCTACCTTCAAAGGCACGACCGACGAAGACATGGATCGTTTTTGGTTTGTGGCCGACTCGGTATGGATTGCACAGGGGGTGGTGAGTGATACTGTGAAGAGAGCACAGTTGTCCCTGGCCTTTGAAGAGAGAGCACTAGACTGGTATATGCGGTACATATCTCAAAACAAGAGCACATCTCTGAAAGATGTTAAGGACGCCCTAAAACAACAGTTCTGGAAGCCAAAATCGTACTCCTAGTTGGTAGCAGAAGTAAAAGACTTCAAGAAAGATATGTCTGAGTCGGTGTGGGAGGCCGATCAACGATTAAAGAAAGCAATCAGGGAAGGAGGGTTCAAATACGATGATAGACAGCACACGGAATGGTTCATCGCTATGTTGCTACCTCACTTACGTATACCAATGGGCCAACAGACCTTCGAGTCACAAGAAAAAGCCTTGGAAGCTACCATGAAACTCAAAGATGCACATAAGGATGACACATTGGGGGGAGTACAACATATTCAAGAGCAACTCATAGCCATGCACATGGAGATTCAGAGCTTACAGATAGAACGAGGAAAAGGAGCTAGCACAGACCTAGGGTGCATACGATGTCAGGTGTATGGCCATACAAAGGACCAATGTACTATATTAATAGATTACGTGTAGGTGGGGGGACCTAGTCTGCTATGCCCTGGCTCCAGCGGATCTGTGCTATGGTGCGATGATTATCGGGAAGCAGGACTACATGATACAACCCAATGCCCTCGGCTAAGTATGGGTGAACTAAAGCAATAGTGGTGTAGGTTCTATCGATCGGTAGGGCATGATGAGTAGAACTATCGCACGTATGACTTGATTGTAGATCGAGAGAACCTCTATAGGGTACAATCAGACCTTGCATCGCCAAGATCCCCCGCGAACTTTGGTGGCTCCCCAACAAGGGGCAGGGGAGGTGGGGGGGGAAGCGCAAGACGGGGGCGGGGCAGCTGACCTGCTATAACTACGAAGAGGTAGGGAAATTCGCAAGGGACTACCCAAATCCCACCAGGAAATCCTACAAATATTTCTGGAAGTTGGACTATGAGATTGAAGACTGCCTAGTCCTGATAGCCAAAATGAAGGAAAAATAGCCCACCCCTACACAGAATGTGCAAAGAGTTAAAACCAAGTTGAGGAATGCATATTTGAGTTTAAAATTCATGACGCGCAGTGGGATGGCTACCCAGGGAGCTAAGGAGGAACTTGCCTCTCGGGAAGAAGTGAATTTCAAAGAACAGGAACCACTGGCAAGCCCTGCATAGACACCAATGCACCTCAAGAGAGAGGAAGGGGTTGAACCCTTTCTGAATGAATGTCTGAGACTGCTACATAACCCACAAGATGTATAAAATATTCAAGAGTTACTGCATAACTGTGCAACCCATCCCAACACAATTCATGAGACCAGTGATGTGCACAAACTACACAGCTATAAGAAACGCACCGGAAGAGAAATGCGGTGGACTGTGCAGATTAGTGACTATGAGATGGATCAAGTTATTCTCGATCTGGGGTCGGATGTGAACGTATTACCAAAGCAAACGTGGCAGCACATGGGGGAACCTAAATTGGAATGGTCTACCATCTAGTTGTGCATGGCGAATCAACAGAACATCATCCCAGTAGGATGGTTGCCAAAATTCATGCTCGCAGGAGTAAAAGTCGTAGCTGAATTTGAGGTCATAGAAATCATGGAAGATACAGATCTGTACCCTGCACTCCTTAGAATGGACTGGGCTATAGACATGGGGGGTGTCATCAATCTAAAAAAATGCAGCATGGTGTTTGGGCATAATGGTACACGTGTAATAGTACCACTAGACCCCGTAGAAGGCGTGAGGTATACAGAGCCAGAGTATGAGAAGGAGGAAATGGATCACATTTATAGATTGACCACATAGGACGAAGATAAGGTTAACCCCACAACAGAAGGAATACTCTGTGGGGAAAAATATAGTGAATGCTTTTCTGACGCTGATGAGAAATTGGAGATTTGGAAAAAGTGGTTACACAAGGTTTCAACATTCACTATAGTCTGTAAGCAAGGGTTGATGGTTGATCCTGCGAAGGTAGCCGTAATTATAAACCTTGCAGTCCAAACAACGGAGAAACAACTGCGTTCTATTCTTGGACACACTGGCTATTAAAGGAAATTCATTCAAGGGTATGCCCTGATTACAACACCTATGGAAAAGCTACTTAAAAAATATGTTTCTTTTTTTTGGGATGATGAATGTCAGAAGATCTTTTAATTTCTCAAGGAGAAGATGATCTCTGCCCCCATAATAATATTTCTTGATTGGTCGAAGGAATTTCATGTACATGTGGATGTGTCAGGCATCGCCTTGGGTGCTGTTCTCACTCAGCCTGGAGAAGGAGATATTGATCACCCGATTGCCTTTACGAGTCGGAAACTCTTGGGTGCAGAACATAACTATTCCACCACTGAGCGTGAAGGATTGGCTATGGTCTACGCGTTATAGAAATATCGGCACTATCTACTGGGGGGACACTTTAAAATTTTCACTGATCATTTGGCTTTGAAATACCTGGTCAACAAGCCTATGTTGGGGGGGAAGATTTGTCGTTGGCTGTTGCTATTTCAGGAATATGATTTTGAGATCATCGTCAAGCCCAGAAGGTTGAATGCAGGCCCAGATCATCTATCTCACATTGAAACAGGGCAAGAACCTACTAGCTTGGAATAAGGCTTTCCAGATGCGTAGCTGTTTACCATTAAGGTAGTTGAATTACACTTTGCTGATATCATTGAGTTCCTCACTATAGGCGTGGCCTGGGCTGGGTATTCGGTGCAACAGAAGAAGGATATGGTTACTCGGGCAGCAGAATTTACTATCATCGCCGGTCAGTTATACAAGCTAGGCACAGATGAAATACTATGCAGATATGTCCTAGAACATGAACAACTTGTCATTTTAGCAGAATCACATGAAGGTGTCATAGGAGGCCACTATGCAGGACGTGCAACGGCACAAAATATTTTGAGGGCTGGGTTATGGTGGCCTATCTCACATCAGGATTCTTACACCTATTGTAAATCATGCAACACGTGCCAACGCACAGGACGACCTTCGCGCCAAGATGAGATGCCCTCATAGCCTCAAGTGGATTTACAGGCTTTTGACAAATGGGCCATTGATTTTATAGGACCCATCAATCCATCAGGAAATAAAACAAATGCATGCTACATTATCACCGCCATTGACTATGTCACTCGATGGGCTGAGGCACAACTGGTGAAGGATTGTACTATAGATACTGATGTGCACTTCATCTTTGAGAAGATTCTGACCAGGTTTGGATGCCCAAAGATCCTAATGAGTGACAGAGGTACACACTTTTTCAACCAAATGATTCAAGCCTTGAATGAGGAATTCTGGATCCACCATGCGAAGAGTACAACATACCATCCCCAGGCAAACGGGGTGGTCGAAGCTTTTAACAAAATTTTGGAACATGCATTAACTAAGGTTTGAAATGCCAATCGTAGTGACTGGGATGTTCACATACCCTCTGTTCTATGGGCCTATCGAACAACCTGCAAGAAGTTGACAGGAAGGACCCCCTTTCGAATGGTATATGGCAAGGAGGCCATTATTCCCATAGAGTACATTGTTCCTAGCCTATGCATCACAAAATTTACAAATATGGCAGACCTCGATATCATAGAAGATCATCTTGCACAGCTTGCGGCTTTGGAGGAAGATCTGTTTATTGCTAATTTTCATCAACAGGTTCAGAAGGCTCGCAATAAAGCATGGCATGATCAACATATTCACCAAAAAAAATTCGTCATAGGCGACCTCGTCCTTTTACGATAGCCAATTTTTGAAGCACCCAAGCAAATTCCGGTAGCACTGGCTGGGTCCCTACATAGTTAAGGAAATCACAAATGGCGGCGCAGTCCAGCTAGCTACCCTGTGCAGTGACATCTTACCTGGCTTTGTCAATGGTAGTTGAATCAAGCCATATTGGGCTCAATGACTATATGGTGGTTAAAGTGACTCGGGATGAGTCACAAGATTGTGTTGGGGGACTGTTGGAACAAGGTCTCCCATAAGCTTCGAAACTAGTCCACTTTGGATAATTTTTTATTAGATTTAATCTAGTGCAGGGGTTTTGGGGCGGGTCAAAGCCTTGAAAGCCTTGTAATGGGTAAAAGGGTAAACCAGGGGTCCGAAAACCACGATTTTAGAACCATAGGAAAGTATAGGCTAGACTGCTATAAATAGAGGGACATTTTGTATTGTAAAGGAGAGGATATGAAAGGCTATTGATGCGAATTGTGGTTTAAGATATTTGTTTGGGTTTCAGGGAAAGGACTCCTGCTAGCTGTGTGCACAGAGATCTAAGTCCACCTGTGTGCGGACCCTGCTGCTGTGTGCGTAGGCTGGGAAGGGAATTGTAAGGGATAATTGATGAATGAATGAATGAGAAAGGTTGATAAAGAACTGAATCTGTGAGTAATTTGTGTATGAATTATTGGTAATTGTTGTGCTGTGCATTTCTGTATTTAAGCTACGAAGATCTGAGTGTGTTTTTGTACTTTGATTTGTTCTGTTCTGTTTATGTGTTGTTGTGTTACTGTTATAAAAGCATATATAATTATAGATCTAGTGCACGTGGATGCGAATAGAAACCCACTTAGCCTTGTGCAGTATAAGGTGATCTGGGTATTGTAGGACCAAACACAGCTTTGCTTGCCTTACCTATCCTTTCTCAGGGTGTAGAAACCTCGTTCCAGCACCCACCCATACTACTTCGTGTGAGACTTTGACCCGCGAAAGCAGGTCGCTACCGAAAGGGCTAGTAGTATAGGAGTTTTTTGGAAAACCTTGAGCTCCAAACCTAGGTCGGGACCCCTCGAGCCAACAACACCTTCCAACATAGTTTTTCTTGTATTTGCTATCTTCTTTTTCCATGCGTCAAGTAATGTAGCATCACTAGATCCCAACTTAGGAACATTACTATCAATGAACTCCTTTAGTCCATTATCCTCCAAAAATGCCTCCATCCTATCCTTCCAGGCTATGTAATTTGAGCTCCCATCAAGGGCATAATCCAATCGCAACCCATTGAAATACATTTCAATGTATACTCAACTTCTGCACTAAGTTTTTTTTGTAGAAAATTCGAATTGTCCACCAGCACAAACTCAGAAATTCTTCACAATTGTAATCTTCAAAAATTAACACTGCTCTGATACCATGTAGAAATTATATACACTAAGCATGCATACATTGATATTCCCCTGATCTCACAATATTTAACTTCTTGCAAAATACATAATCATTCCACTGTTAATCTTTTGAGGAGAATTAATTGCAAACACATGTGAAGCATAAATAAAAACAATCGCACATAACACAATTGTTTAACAGGAAAGCCTGAAGCTGAAAACCCCAACTATCATACATTATGTATCATGGAGATCATGTAACAATCTCATACAAATCTTAGTACATCAAGCTATCAGTACAATCAATCGTCACACACTAATTAGAAGAAATCTGCAAATCCATGCACTGATTTCTTGCCACCTGCTAGCCTGCCTCCACTCCACAATCCCTGCTGAAGAATAGCTCTGAATGAATTTGAATTTACCTTGCTTGCACTAAAAAATCATCATTGGCAACTCCAATGTGTGCGTGGTGCAATCAATGCATCACTATAGTCACAGCAGATAGTCCATATTTCCCTTTCACCTATCTCTCCACTGGAACTGACATGCACTGTAGTTAACTATTGTATTTGTTCAGTTGATTAATGATTTATTATTTTGTGAATTAATTAATTAATTAATTCACTCCACTCTCACTAGTGTATCATTTAGTTAGACTAGATACAACTAGCTCAACTGAGTTTAACTCCATTAATTGAGTTAAACTGAATAACAACTCCATGAACTACTCTTCCAACTCTGTCATAACTTTTCCACTTCAGTTCTAACTAAGTCCTCCATGCATGAACCACCAGTAAACCCTAGGAATTGCGTAATTCCTTCAGCCCACTGATTTTTCAAATCTTTGCACTGAAACTAAGTGCTCCAAGAGAATAAGTTGTTTTTTATTATCGGATTATTATTAAGAGCTAATAATAATCGACACTTCTATTTTTAGATCGACGATCTATAAACAAACTTCACCCAATATTCTAAAAATAGAATTTAATCTATTTTTCCAACTTAACCAACCATCCACAAATAGCATCCTGCAAATTCTGAAATATGATCACTATGTCTAATAATAGACATAGTCTAAAAATAGACTTGCGCCAAAAATAGCCTGTGGGCCCACTTAGTGAAGGTGACTGTTTTCACTAAGCTCATCATCTTGTTGAATCTCAACAGAGGTACACCACTTTGAGCCTGTAACAGGGGTAAGGATGTATTAACAAGTGGAGTAGATGTGGGTGCAACAGGTTGAATTGATTGATATGAATGCACAAATGTTTGTGGTTGGATGGGTAGAGTGGGCTGCCACTAAAAAACAATAATTCCAACATTAGGGTGACCATATAACAAAAAATTATTGTCAAAATGGGTGACCATAGGTTTCCCCCCAACATGAGGAGTATAATAAGATGGAATATATTGTTCTCTAAATGCCAGGAGTCCAGTTGAAATTGTATTGGATGGAATATACCCAGATGGACCAACTTGATATTACACTAAAGATGTATATAAAGGATCAAGTCGTTTAGTACTCATTAGAGATGTACCAGATAAAATACTAGATGATGAAATTTGTGAAGTCCATGGGTTTGAGGATGGACCAGAGAAGGTTCCAGATAAATATTGGTAACCAGGTGGGACGGAAGGACCACCATATAAATGTGACTCTAGTGATGTGGTGAACATCGACAGGGTAGCAAGAGAAGGTGTTTTTGCAACTGTAACAGAAGGTACAGCCGGAGATGTTGACTTATCCATGGTCATACGACCCAATGTATACGCTACATGATCTACGGGAACTCGAATTGACACAGGATCAAAGAAAGAAGCGTGAGGTGATTGAGGAAAAGTCTCATAAAGATAAATCTCCTCTCCAAAATAAGTTGGAGTTGAAGGTATTTCGTCTTGTGGAATTTATTCAATCGAAATCAAACCATGTGGAAGGATTTCGCGGTGAGGACTGATATATATTTCAGGTGGTTGACTGCACGATATGGGAGACTCAATGGATACAATCGATTGTGTAGCGTATGATACAAGAAAAACTTTTGGTTGTTTGACTTCGAGATCTAAATGTTATGGTAAAAGAACGATGAGATCCAGATCAATTTCCAGTTGAAAAACAATGGGTTCGGGAGGTATGGTCTCACTGATTGGATGGATTGTGACCACAGGTAGCTATGAGGACTTCGTCTCGAAAATAGTAGATGAACCAGGATTTGTAGAAACAACTCGAGATGACTCTGGTATATGTGAGGATGATGTCGCACCAGAGGTACTGATAGTACTGGTTTCGGTAGAATGATGTCTCCTTCACTGACCAAAAATGGCTTCCGATGGTAAAGGTGGTTTAAGTGCTATGCTACGAAAATGACAGGGAAAGGGATGTTCTTCTTCCATGATGATTAATTGATTTTATGACAAAAAAATAAACAAAATAAAATGGTAATTCTAGGAAAAAGGTTTACCAAGTAATTTTGAACTGCAATATACCTCCTGGCGAACCAAGAATTACGAGCAGGCAATCTCCCCGAATGTTGTGTTTGGTGTATCAAAAATTACAAGGTGGCCGACTCGGTTACCTATGGATGGATAGAAACCTAAATTTATCCTCCCAAATATACCCGAAGGTACGTGGAGGCTGAAGTCCATATTAGCACTGTTTAATGTGAAACCACACAGTGAGAGCACCCCCTTATACTTTCTGTACTAGAACACCGCCCTATATACCCGAAGGTACCTGGACAAGCTCTGATATACTTATGTACGTGGAGTGAGGTATCACACTTGGAATGTATCGCAGACAAGTTAGCAACATCTGCTATGTTTTATGACATCGGAACACGTCTCTAGCCTAGGCCTTCTAAATGTTATCGTTAATGTTCCAATGCTTTCTTAGGTTGATTGATGTAATTTTTTTGTTGATCTTGTTCAAAATTTTGTATTTGAGGTTCACCGCATGATGTAATGGAAATTCCTAAAAATGAAAACTAAATGAGAAGAAATATTTTCAATTTAGATTTTTCAATGAAAATATTAGCTACTAAGGGAAAGAGAAATCAGTTTTTGAGCAAAAAACAAAGAGCACAAACTAAATGCAGCTTTCCTAACTTGTTCCTATGAAACACACACAATTCACTATATGCACATGCATGTTTTTCTTTTCAGCTCCTTTTAATATGAATGAATGAAAGGAAACTAGATGCATAAATCAATCACTCAAGTGTTTTCTTATGAGAAACGAGGAATGAAACAACAATTTATCTTAGGAAAATGAAGAATGGAACTAAAATTTTCCTACAAGAAACGAGGAATGAAACAAAAATTTCCTTCTCAAAAACAGAATTGATATAATGCAGGAATGAAATAATTTGAATTTGATTTTCCCATGATAAATAAAAACACTAAATAAACATTGAACAAATTTAATTTTCAAAGGAGGAAGAAAAAGAAATTTTATTGGTCTCTAAGAGGTATTAGACATCTGAGAATACAGAAAACAAGTGGTTGAAACTGAGAGCAATGAAATAATTTGATGGAATTTGGTTGGATGAGGGGGAAACACAGTCTCTAAGGGGAGACAGTGTGTTGCAAAGCACCCCTGAGTGGGAGAAAATGCACTACAGTGCACTGTGTCTTGACCAACAGTACGTTGGGCACAACTAATATTGGAAAATCAAGCAACTAGACACACTTCTAATGAAATTTGTTAATTCAAATGACTGATAAATAAAAGTAGATGCCATTTATGAGTATAAAAAGAGAAAAAAACACCAATAATGATAGGATACACCCCAGTGGAGTCACCAATTTGTTATACAGAATTGTGATCTACGGATAAACTAATTCCCTAAGTGTGGTGTTTGTCACTTAGAACAATGGAGGAAAGAATAACTATCACTTTTTATAAAATGAGAAGATATAAAAAATGGTAAAGGAGCCTACCTGTGATGGAATCACTTCTCCTTCTCCTTCTGTCGTTGTTGCCGTCGCTCTCAATCCAACTCAAGTCGCTAGATCAATTCCTGCAAACACAAACAAAGAACAACAAACAACATGCAATATACATATATCTACTTATCCTACTCAAATCAAATTGATTAGATCTGAAATACATACATCATTCAAGAATACATTGCACAAGAAATAGAGACATGTGTATGGGAAAATGAACAACAATATTTATTAAAGATTCAAAGGGGAAGATTACAACCAATGGATTGATTTGTTGTCAACCTGCTCTAGCTTCATTCCAGCCTCATCACATCCAGCATTATCCCAACTGCATATCAATGCTTTCACAATCTTATCAAACGAGAATCCAAAAACATAACTTTACCAAAATTATTACCTTTGTATCACTAGGATGTGTGCTCAATTTGTAGGGAAACTGATGGTATTTTCTCAATGAATGACTTTCTAATAATAGGCAAGACATGTTTCCAAGTTTAGAGGTGTTATATGGACACTTGGATTTCAAGTTTGACACATGGACTCTTCTAGAAGGCACTGGCCATATGGAGATTCCCGGAATAATGAGAATTCTGCTCCCAATGACCAACGCACCCTTGAGTGTCGGGAAGTGCACTCTTGCATGGAGGATTTGGCACTGCAATGCAGTTAGTCCCTTGTAGGTGAGTGTTGGTGAGTCAGTAGGTGATATAACATATACTTCAAACCTTGGAAATCTCACAATAGAATCCATGAATGAAATGTCTTCACTTAGGGCATGTAGCAACTAAAATATAAGGGGATGCTATACCCTATTTTATTGGTCCTGGTGATGATGTCCAATTTGACCAGGTCATGGGAGATGATGCCCAAATTGACCTATAACAATCATTTTTGCAAATGCTTCAACTTGGTCCTAGACCACGTCCCAACAGATATTTGATTTAGACTAGGACGTAATAATCTAAGGATACTTGATTCCCTACCATTTTTTTTTTGTTTATTGATAAGGCTATCAAACTCATTCCTTATGCAAGATCCAGTGTTGTTTTTTAGGTGGTATAGACCTGTTAATTCTATGAATTTTTTGCTATTCAAGCTTTTGACTAGGAAAAACCTAGTGGAAAAATGGTTTACATTAGTCATGTAAATTTGAAGCTGCACATCCTAGATGCCCAATGTAGGGTTTGGAATCTAGATGCTCAATTTTTTTATGAATTTCAGTAAAGATTGGAAAATCCATTAATGTATTCATCAGCTATTCTCCTTTTTTTCATATCATGCACATTGTTTCTTCCCTGGAATTTTTGGGTTGAACCACCTACCACATTAACTTCATGAACGATGGTACCGCGTACAAATGTTGGGAATATGCCATATCCTTTTCACCGATGTAAACAGTGGACAGACATTTTAATGGGTGTAGGTTGTATTTGATGATCTTGTCAAAATATTTTATTTTTCTCTTTACTTTGATAGTACTTTCTTACAGTCTCTTCCAGATGATGTCTATAAGATATACTACTTTAGGTCCTTCCAGATCACTAGAGATTCTAATGATACTATCCATTTGGTAATCCAATCTGAGTAGTCTTTGGTCATTTCATTTTCCAGGAATAGTATCTTCAGTTCAGTACCTCATCATTATTGGGTTTTTAAAGCTTTTAAAAAACTTACACCAGAACATTACAATCTTATAAGTTATTTCCAATTGCAACAAGACAATCATTTATATAAACTAATAATCCTAAGTCTCATGAATCACCTTATTATACTAAAAACCATAACCCAAGTGACTATTAGATGAGGATCTAACACTCCCAACAATTATGTGATCAGAAACTTCAGATCTATTATCGGTATCATATGAAACATAATTATGATCATCCTATTCAAGGGAACCTTCTTTACGTTTTTCTGAATTTGTGCCAAAAATATTATAACAAATGAAATTCAGATTTACTACTTACTAATAATGAATTTTCTCAAACAAATGTCAGTTTTCTAGATCATCCAAAGTTATAAACACCTTTGCACCTGGATCCTGCTCTTGGATTAAGACATTGAATTTTGACCTGTATTAAAATAGCAATAAATTCTTTTTAGTTACTACAAATATAATAGAAACATTGACGTGGAATTTATTTAACTTAAAAACGAGTTGTGGAATTATTTTTGAGTCATTCAATAGAAATTTTTTTCACATACTCACATCATTATAAAATCTGCAACACTATATGCTTGGTCTAGACTCTAGATGCTTTGTGTTAGTCTTTGATAGCTAAAATTTCCACTACAACATTATATATGATTAAAATAATAGTTCCAGATGGTTTAATAACATTCCTATCCTTAAAAATACAACAATTTTGTCAATCTCATTTTACAATAACCTCTGGAATTTTTCCAATTACCCTCACAAGTAAGTAAATTTAGCCTATGGATAGTCTCAAGAAAAGGAAATAAATTCCTACAAACGGTTAGCTTACACTCAAAATAGTTCCATGATTGCACTTCTTCAGTGGCAGTGAAATAGAAACTGGAAACTTTGAACTCAAATAGTCACCCAAATTTATTGTATCTTCTCCAAGAACACATGAGAAAGAATATCCCTAAGTCATACATGTCATATCTTCACCATAATCCCTCCAAATCAAGTTTAAATTCTTGAAGTCTACTTCCACCAAAAATGTATCTCCCATGCTAATTTAAAGTAGTTAATGTGAAATTTAGAAAAAATATCTTGTCAAAAAGAAAGAAAACACTCCAAGAAGAAAATAAAACAAGAGGAAAAATAGGCCATATAAAATTCATATAAATAAATATAGAAACCCTACCATTGAAACAACAAACTTGAATAGTTTTTCCTCGAGCTCTTTTGATGCATCATCTTGCAAAACATGCATAGATTCTGACACAGCTTCAGACCACTGAAAACTCCCACTTCAAACCAGATCTTTGTTAGTTCTGGAATATGCTTTTCTAGTTTCCACAAATATTATACAAATGACAAGCTTATCCCTTTTCCTTCTAAAAATAATCAATTTGAAAATAATGTCCTTCTGGCTTGGATAGGAAAGGGATGCTAGTTATTAGAGATGCACGACCATAAAAATGAGAGAGAAACAAATAAATGGAGAAATTATTGTTTACTCATGGAGTCATTAAATACATCAGCATCAGATTCATTTCTATATATTATATTTAACAACCTCCTCAACTAATATATATTTAATGTATTTTAGTAAATGTATTATAACCCTCTAAATTTATACTATTAACAACACTTTAATCAGTGTTACTCTAACACATGACTTAGCACAAACTAGAAATTTTTATTTTACTCGTTTGGGGCTAAAGGTTAGAATTATGCTGACAAGATTATTTAAAATATGTCTACAAAAACGTAATAATGACTTTCAAAAAACTTCATTTCTTTTGGAGCTACCATAATCCCGGATAAATAGCTAATTGCAAAATTGAGGTCAGGCATAATATCTGGAATAGCTATACTGACTCAACTTATCCTTTTAAGTCATTTTTGGCTGGAAGTTTCAGCCCCAATATAAATCATGAGGTGGAGGATTTATGGTGAATTATCCAACAAACCATGATCAAATAAGATAAAAAAGATAAAATATAACAATAAATTAATGATGAACATATAAAACTTCAAGATAGTGCACAACACAAGTAAAGGTACCCTTAAGCAAAGGAATGAACAAAATCACTTGAATCAGATACTTACAGATAAAGTGATTGGTGTGTATTTATAACAATCACTTAAGGTTATGGTGTTATCCCCAAGTAAGAGACTAGACTGACCTTATGGTAAAATATACTATAATAAATGAAGTGCAATAATGGGTGTAACAACCCACAAATACCCACATACAGGACTGGAACATGGACAGAAGTGAGTCAATTTGGATATGGGGTCCAAAACATTACTCCAAGAAGTGTGGGATGAGATTTCCAGGTCCACCGAGGTAGATGTAAAATTATAGAAGATACAGAGGCTTTGATCAGTAAAGACATGAAAAGTAAAACCCATTTGACACCAGACAATGAGGCTACTGAGAAAGTTGGCTTTGAATTGAAACATATGATATTTTATGATCTTCTTAAAGAATTTGTTTTTGACCTCCTTTCTCAATAAAATTTAGTAAGAAAAGCATTCTAGCAGTGAAAAGGTGTATTTAGTCCAGCAAAATTGATCTGGTAGACTCCAATAGATCCTCTGAATATACAATTATTTTCTATCAACAATGGTATATATATGGAAGTATGACAAGAAACCGAATAAATTTGTATAGGGTTTGAATTCACAATGGACATGTCTCTACCTATGGGCCATATGACCTTCCTTATGGTCCAAGTTTTCCTAAATACACCATTGTCCCATTTGCAGGCTTTCTAGTCTATCTTGCATGTCTACCTACGTGTAGACATGTAGGCTGGCTTAGTCACATGTTCAAGTCAGCCCTCAAAGTTCTCATATCTAATAAAAATTTAATCATATTGGAGTTGGCCCTTGGTTTTCATATAGATTGACCTAAGATCTACTTGTTAAGGTCAGATTGTGTAAAGATATTGATGAAATTTATAGGCTAGGTTTGCTCCTTTGTTCCAACGACCCATGCACATATCTATATATAGGTCAAAATTATATCTTCATCACTAGGTGTGTTGGGCACTTTGATCTAGAACATCTATTTGAGGTCAGGTCACATTCTGTTCGCCTCATTTAAAACTTTGTTTCTCAACCAAAGAACCCCCTTTAGCATATTTCACCAAAACAAAGTGAAAACTATATCAACATTATTGGCCATTCTTGTTTGATCTCGACTTCAATGACTTAAGGCCATGGTAGTGAAGAAACTGATTTGTTGCAGAATATGCACAATATAATAGTAGATGAGTTTTATCTTTGACTTTAGGATGAATGACAATTTTATAACTTGGTAGTCTTGCACAATACATGAAAGTTCATTCCCATTCCCTTATTAATGGAATTGTTTGAGTTTTAGGAGTCTAGTGGGGTTTTAGTACATTTTAGCATGGGCATGCTTGCAATCAAACACAATTTCTTGCTCTGTAAGCTAGAATTTGTGTGCTACTTTTACTATTGGTACTTATTCCCCAAGGGTAGTAAAATAAAAAATGATATGTTTGATGCTTGGTTTCTGTAGTTTTCTCTGTCGCAGTTATGTTACAAGTGTAGTGTAGAAGAAGCTACGGGGAAGTCAAGAACACACCATAGGTGATGCTTTGTCAAATTCCTTGCTTTGTTGTAAAGCGAAGGAAAATCATCCATAGATCATGTGCCCTTATGCAAGTTATAGGTAAGAAACTAAACCAATGGAGTTGTCATAACCAATTACAGTAACTCCAGTACTAACCTTTTATTTTGATATTTGTTAGGAGAATTTATTTGTTGCTTTAACAGCTGAATTATTTTAATCCACTGTATTGCTCCGCTATCTGTGTTATTTTTCCTTGTGATTTTATTCCCTCAAAACTAATATTGATTGGTTTGTAACTTTTAGTTAATTTTTGTGCAAAACAAGAGAATGATCGACCAATTAAGGCCACCTTCCTCTTTATGATAGAACATTGTCATTAAGTGGTAGATAAATGATTTTCATTTCTTCAAATTATCTCATTTTCCTTTATTAAATGCACATATATATGATGTTAGGCCATGGTATCTATAGTCAATAAATCTTGTGCATCCCATCAGAGCTGACTTGTCTATGTTTCAACTTTAATTACAATAGTTGGCATATGTTAGATCACATATTATGGTGAGGTTGTGGATGCCCAATATGATGGAGGGGAGCTTGGAATTGTTGGATATGGTGTCCAATATTTTGGGGATACAGTCCTTGGTACATCACCTAGAGTAGATAAAGTTTGTTTTTTCCCAAAAAAATTTAATAAAGGTAAATGTTATAAATTGAAGTGCCACAATATGATGGTTATTGATTGTGGCTGAGAGAAAAAATTTGGCACATTAGAGCATAGAAATTTTGTGAGACTCTGACATCCCGTTTTTGGATGCAACGATTCCTACGGGAGAGGAAACATAATTACTTGTTGGAATCAATAATGATGGTAAGATTGTCTCACACATAATGACGAATTCTAATTTCAAATTTGAGTTTCTTGAAGGAATTTGATTTTCTCTGCTTTGTTCTTTCTCTCAGTTTTGATTTGATCTCTGTATGGTGCTACTAGAACCTGTTACAGTCATAATTCGTTCCTAAGTTATATTTCTTGATATTGAAGAAAGTAGCTTTGTTATTGTGTTTGGCATGCTGGACATACACTTACTATACTATACTTACAATGGAATACCTCATTGGCACAACTTACTATACTCAATATTTCCAACAACTGGTTAAAGGGCGGAATTCCAACATGGTTAGGCTCTGTGTCAAATTTACACACTTTAGACCTGTCAAAAAATCTACCTGTGGGGGGATTCCTCCTGAATTGGATCAACTGAGGTTAGGCACATTCAATGTATTTGGAAACCGCTTGTATGGCTCAATCCCAAGCATTTTCAAGGGTTTGTCATATAAAAATAGTTTTCTCGGTAATCCAGACCTATGTGATGATATGGCTTTCCAATATATGTTAAGATCATGTTCTTCAAAGAAGAGAGATTTACATGATTATTTGCCTATAATATTAGTCTCAATTTTTATGCTAGCCATGCAAATTATATTGTTCTTGTGTTTCATTACAATTAGTAGAGTGAGAACTTTGTTTGTGGGAAAGCTAAGCAACTCAATGTTGGAATGGGAAGTGACATATTTTCACTCAGGCATGGAACTGAATGAGGCATACATCCTACAGTAGGTGATGAAGGAGAATTTTATTGGGTCTGGAGGATCTAGAAAAGTCTACAAGGTCACTCTCCAAAATGGGCAGGAGGTGGCTGTGAAGAAGATTATGAAAAACAAAATATAATTTGAAGCAAAGGTTGAGATCCTTGGTTTGATTATACATGCCACATTCCCGCAAATATTGGTGGAGAAAAGGATCTGAAACGGTTAGAGATGTCCAACAATCGGTTTAGTGGAATCATTCCTCCAAATATCGGGCAACTGAGGAATTTTGTTAAATTTAGTGCAAGCAATAAAATACTGCAGGGGCCTCTTCCTAAGAAAATTTTATGCTTGCTTTCAGTGAATAACATCGAGCTTGATCACAATTATTTGTCTAGGGAAATTCCAAAAGGGAATACCTCATTTTCACAACTTACTATACTTAATATTTTTAACAGCAATATTGGACATTTTTTTCCATATACGTTTGTTGACATCGATATTCCAACGTTTTAACAATGTCGAAAGAGTGATGAACACTTGGAAACGTCAGAAGAGAAATGAAAACTTGGAAACTTGGAAACTTCAGAGGAGATATGTAAAATTGGACACGTTAGAAGAGCGACAAAAACATGGAAAATTCGGAAGAGAAAAGAAAACTTGGAAATGTCGGAAGAGCGACGAAGAATTGGAAACTTCAGAAGAGCGATGACAACTTGGAAATGTTAGAATTTTGACACGAAAAGAAAACATCGGAATTAGTGTCACTCTGCCGAGGGTTATTAGAAGTGTTGGAATTGTGATGGGTCATGAAATGACATTTTTCCCCACCTCAAAGTTTCACTCTTTGGATGCCTATGTGTCGCAAGAGCAACATTTTTCGTCGTCAAAAATTGGGCCAAATGTGCTAGTTTCCATGGTTTCCCTTGCCTCACCCTTTGGCTCTTATTAGTCTTGAAATACATGGGTGTTTGCCTCTTCCTCTTTGTTTTCGCTATTGTGCTGAAATTGGCTAGGGTAGAAGCCACTTCCTGATCTGTTATGTTTGGTGACATGCTAGTGTCATAAGGGGAGGTATCACTGCCTAGCATAGGGTTCAAAATTTCTTTACCCTTTGTCTTTTATTCCTTCTTACCCTTAGTATCCTCCTTATATATTTCTAATGCCTCTATGTTTTCTGTTTCAACCTCCATTTATTAGTTTTATTCCTCATCTTCAACCTCCTCCTCTTCTTCTTCTACCCCCTCTTCTTATTCTTCTAGATCCCTCTCTTTAAGACTAGAGGTAGAGGTTTGTCCTATTTGGGTGCCTATGAAGGCTTCCTTATCCATGTCTATGAATGAGGACCAAGATACAGGGAGGTTTAATCTTCTCAGAGCATCATTCACTATCAGTTTTATAAGTCCATGATGAGCCAAATGTTGTTATTTCATTTCCCTTAACTTTTTTATCATGTTTATTTGAGTTCAAGAGGAAATGAGGGATGCTCAATATTTGTTCTATAGGGAGTTATCATTGAAACCTAAGCTCATTCAACCCATAGACTAAACTAAGTGTTCCTTCATAAGAAATTAATTTCATGATATGGAAGGCTAATTCATCCCAGGGGTATGGAAGGATTTCTCTCCTCACTCCATTCTTGTCTTCAATGTATTCTTGTCTTGGAAGAAATAAGCATTTCTTGGCTGCAGTGCTTGGCATCCTTTCTTTAACCCACTTAACTCCTAAGGGAAAAATGGTGACTCTAGTGATTAGTTTAGGTGAAAGTGTGATGGATAGGCCCCTAAACACAATGGTGGATCTCTCCTCTGAGTGTGATTGTAGAGCCACTACAAACTCTCGAGCTATATCCTCATTAAAAACCTTTAGAAGCTCGAGGAAACCTAGCTGTTGGTGGTTTTGGAAAATTTCCATTACTTGAGGATGCTGCCTTATTATTTTAATATTAGCGGGTTCCCTTCTGTTAAATCCCCCTCCAATTTTTATGGCCGTGATAGGAAGGTGGTAAGATGTTTGAGAGTTATGTGAAGAGGTCCTGGAGATTATGGTCTCAAACAATGTAATATTCCAAAATAGGGAAAACAGGAATATTGAACATAAAACTGGAAAATGAAGTAAACATAAACACATAAAAACATGAAATATCATTGAGCCATTTTATTATATATGATAGTATAAATGAAGTACAAGATATTGAGGAAAAGACACTCAATCTAGGAAAAACAAGCCTCAAATGAGCCCATACATGAAGACAAGAAAAATTGCTGCTACAAAAACTGCTGGTGTTAGGCCTCATAAGTTGTCAGATTGGGTGGGGAAAAGGTACAAGGGAAACGTCAAACTAGTCTTTGGAGTCCTAGGGCCTAGCCTTCCTGGAATCAGAGAGGGTTCTCTCTATACTTGTGCAAAAGATGTAACTTGATAGCTTTTAGGGTTTTGATTTTAGGCTAGTTATTAGGTTTAGGGTTTGTTCATTTTTTTTTATTGGTTGGGTAGGTTGTCAAGGAAAACATATAGAGTAGGAGAGGTTTATATCATTGGGATATGGAGTCTGCAATATGTCTAGAAAGGCACAACGACGGATCAAGGATACTTCGGAGGGAAAGTTATCAGGGTTAAATGGATCTTCAAGGCTGAGGTGAGTGAGGTGAACATTGAATTGTGAACAAAGTAAGTGAAAAGGAAAATTAAGAATCCTTTGTCAAATACTACAACAAGAAAGGCCTCTAAGGATACTGTGCATGAAGACAAGGCCAAATACAGGGCATACCATACTTCTTTTACTAAACCCTAGCAAGCAAACATCAAGGAAAACATCTGGTAAACCCTAGAGAGCAATAAACTTGTATAGCCTCTAGTGATTTCACCTTCAGGCAAAGAAAACATCTAAGATAAACACATAGCATAGATCAAAGAAGAGGGAAATCATAGCATCATTGATCAAGCTATAAATACCTCCAAAGAAACTATTTAAGATGAGCAAAAGGGCACGGTGAATCATAGACCTCTTTAGCTAAACCTAATGAGCAATACTATGAATAAAAGACCTCTAAAACAATGTTTAACGTGATGAAAAAGAGCAAGGATGGCGGTAAAAATACTTTGACATGTGCTTCATTGAATCATATTTAAGATAAACAAGCATAAGTGGGTCTAGAGAGCAACTAAGAATTTTCTAAACTAACCTAGTAGAGGAAAACATGAAAGCAAGAGAAGCATACATACTTAATGAACTTTTACAAGCATACCTTAAGCTAAAATTCTTTTCTAATGTAAGAGAAGGATGAAACAATATGTAAAACATAAGAAAATGATAAAAAAACAAGATAAACATCACCATTAGTCAAATTCATGAATCCTGCAAAGTGCTTAGCTCCATTGTCATTCAGTCCAAAAAGATTACAAGGCTGCAAGGCAAAAAACTCTATACAACTCAGAGCCCATGCTCAGTTTTAACAAGTGAAAAACAAACTTCAACCAACATGAAAAATGAGGTCCTCATCTAGTATTTATCATGCAAAGGAGAGTCAAAAATCTAACTAGGGTTTTGGAAGCCATTAATTGCTCATAAATATCAATTTTGTCCATTAAGACCATGCAAGGTCTAAGGCATAAAATATATAAGACAATAAATGAAAAATAACTCCTAAAACCTAACTTAGCAAAAAATATAACTTTGAGGCCTTCAATAACTTTCAAAAATATCTCAGTGTGTTTTTTTGACTTCTTTGAAGGACGTAGCACCTGCACAGGAAAAATAGGTCAACATGCAGCTAGGTTTTGAAGGCCTTTTTGATGTCTAAATGAGCTCTGTGATGGTGCGTTGGAAATCCTATTGAGTATAATTTCAAAAATTTCCTTAGTTTTATGATTGGACTCAATTAACTTGTTCAAAATTCAAAACTCCCAATGTTGCTAAAGGCGCAATGCTAGCCCTGAAAACATGGCAGAAAGGTGAAATTTTGGGTGTTTTTGACCCTTTTGGATGACCAAAACTGCTCCAAATGATCTGAAACTTGGTGAGTGTGATGTAATTGGAAATATGAATCCAAAAATTCCAAGTTTTCCTCCAATGGATGCCTGAGGAAAAAGCGTAGCGACAAGGGTGCTGCGCCCTTGGCCCTCAAAAAAAGTGAAAAACCAAATTTGTCAAAATTTGAATTTATCTTCCTCATGGGTTTTGGGATGCATGTAGGGGATGGATCAACAAGTTTATCAAGTTATCCTTTTGATTTAGCCTCATGGTGCATCATGCCTCATAGGCTTCTTTATCCTCTTGACTGCTTTTATGCCTCATTTCTCTTATCTGATCCACTATCATTATGCTCACTGCTATGTGCTTTATCAATACCCTTTTCTTGGATGATTTCTTCATCATTTGTTTCTACATCATTGTTTTCACTGATATCATAGCTATTATGATTTCCCACTGACATCTTGGCTCACTTCCTCACTGTCTTCTGCATCATTTCCCTTTGTATCTTTTACATCTTCCATGCTGACATCAGTCTTCAATGTTTCCTTCTTCATTTCCCTCTTTCTAATTGGATATTTTGACCACTCTGTTTAAAGAAAAATCCTAGGACTGCATAATAAAAATGAAGTGGAGGAATGGTGGAATAAAAGTTTTTACAATGTAGTGGATGAATGAACAAGTGTTTATGAAGAATAGGTGTAGGCACAACTAGGGTGAATGAGCAACCCCTAGTAATGTAATCCCTTTGTTTATTATTGATTCTCTTTGCAAGTAGATGGAGGAAGGCTTAAACATAGATTTCATGTTTCAAGCCCTAGGGCTGATTCTTAGGGGTTCATTCCTTTTAATTAAATCATCAAACAAAACTTGCCAATGAGTGCATTTGATGACATTTGCCCTTAACCATGCTTGAAGGACCCTTGGAGGCAGATTGAAGAGGTTTTTCGAGGTGATTTGGGCATTTCCAGGGCTCAGAAACCTCTCGGGTCAAATGCACAGTGCCTGCCCCTGGTGTTGGGTCAAGCTGCACGTAGCAAAGGCGCAGCACCCAGATTTCTATGTTGGGCATGTCGAGCAAAATAGGCAGGCGCGCAAAGCTTTGATATTTGGCATGAGAATTTTGGCTAGGGGTGTAGCGCCTGCCTCTAGGCGTTGCACACAGAAGCCTCCTAGGTCAAACGCGCAATGCCTAGCCATGGTGTTGGGTTAGGCTGCACGCAGCAAAGGTGCAACACCTGCCAGCCATGTAGTACCTAGATTTCTATGTCGGGCCTATCAGGCAAAATAGGCAGGTGCGCAACACCCAGATTTCTATGTTGGGATTGTCAGGAAAAATAGGTAGGTGCACAACACTTTGATATTTATCACGAGAATTTTGGCTAGGGGCGCAACGCCTGCCTCCAAGCGCACATCGCCCCACCAGGTGCACAAGGCCTCAATACTTAGCCAAAATTTGGCTCAAAAACTCAAATTTTCATCTTTCCTTATAAATTTTAATTCTCTGCAACTGATCAATGATTCTTATGAAATATGCAATTATTTTTTAATGGATTTATGAAATAAATTTATCTTTGCACCCACTTTCAAATGTCTACAAGTATTTTTTCCATTTTCACTAATGTCTATTTACCTTGTTTGCTCTGCAGGTGACAGGAAACACTAATTTGGCTCTGCTCTTAATCCTTAAGGCTGACATTTTTATTTTGATAACTTTGTGAAGATTTATACATACTAGCATCCTTTAATCTCTTGTGGTTCCCATTGTGCATCTCAACTCAACCTTTGCTTTGCAAGTGATTGAAAAATCTTAAACTTGCCTTTCTCACTGATGCTCACTAATGCTTTGAAATTCTACTTGCAGGTGATTGATATGATGAATTTAACTTCTGATTTTAGTCATGGAGGCATGAAAAATTGATC
The DNA here is from genome assembly GCA_034641835.2 of Pinus albicaulis. Taxonomy (NCBI): domain Eukaryota; kingdom Viridiplantae; phylum Streptophyta; class Pinopsida; order Pinales; family Pinaceae; genus Pinus; species Pinus albicaulis. The sequence continues at coordinate 121,006 of JAXQQM020081584.1, forward strand.
TTGACATTATTTGGGATGATTTCACAGTGATATCTTTTAAAACCCTGTATGATTGACACCATGAACCTCATCCTTTTTCACCTTGGATGGCAGTTTGTTGAAGACATGGAATATGTGTTTCTTTTTTATCCTAGAGATCTGACATGTTCATCTTAACACAACATCAGCCTTAAAACCTTTTTTCTTCTGCCTTGTAGCTCAATTTATTTTTTTATCATTTAGGCAAGATGAACTTATTTTGGAAAGTTTGGGATTTGGTCAAATAATGAACTCTTTAGAATCTTTTCTTTTCTTCCACCATGGGATTTAACATCATTACTTCACCTTCTATGGTTACTTTCCCAAAACCCTAGGAGTTTGAACTGCTTCAAGACAATTTCCAGTGTTGTCTTCCAAGTTCTCTATAGCCCTTTCAAGTTCATCTACTTCTTTCCATCTTACCTCACATTCTTACCATATCTCATCAAACATCGCTAATCGAGTTTTCTTCATTTTTGGTCTTTGGTGTACATCCTCCATGGTTATTTCTGCATTTTGATCCCTGCTTGGCACACTTTTGAACCATCAAGCTCAACAAACCGTAATTGACCTAGTGGGGGGTTCTTTGACCATGACCTTGACTGAAAATTGGTTTTAGAAGCTTCATGTGCAGAAATAGAGTAATGACAAAGTGGTGTAATGAAGATCCAAAATCCAATTTATTTGATTTATCTAAAGAGCCTACAGAGATGGTTTTGAGACCATCAATGGTAAACGAACCTGGTTAATCATGGGAATGAGTTAGGCTATAGGAAACCATATATGTAAGGTGGAATCATGGGCAAGGGGAAAACAAATTTTTGAGGTTATGAGTAGGGAAAAAGGATGGAAATGAGTGGCACAAGCCCATAAATAGTCCTTTAGGAGTGGCAGGGTGACCATGGAATGGAAAAATGGTAGAATAGTGAAAAAGTTTCCATAGGGATAATGAAGGCAGTGAGATTTATAAAACTCACAATGTTCAAATAATGTTGTTTTTAGAAATCTAAGACCAATATTTACTCATCTATAGATAGTAAAATTTACTGATGACTAACAGTGGCTCCACTTGGGGAGGGCAGCTCCCTTTCAGGAGGTGTCCAAGACCTCAAAGCTCAAATCTCTGATTTTTGAAGAACAGTGCCTTACTTGCACTTTGCAGATTTCTTCTTCCTTCATTTGCTGATGTTCTCTTGAAGCTATGATCTCATAATCAGAAAGACATGTTTGCTTCAACCTTATTTCTACCTACCATCATACTTTTCTTATAATTTTTTCTTCTTTTGGGTTCATTTGGACTAGCAACCCTTGACATTCTTTTATTTTGAAAGCATAAAAAACTATCTACTTGTACCCTTATCACTTCCAAGAGTTCAGATTAGGCTAATGAAATATCTTATTTTCTACCTAGTCTACTCATTTGTCAAGATAAATATTTTTGAAAAAATTTATTCTCTAACCTACTGACATAAAATTAAAAACAAGATCAAACCAGGATTAAGTAATCTAATTTTCCATGGGCTGTGGCATTTGGACAAGTTGCACACAAACATTATTTTTGTACAAGTGAAAACTAGAAACTTGAGGGCTTATAATTTGAAATTAGTCACACATCCCTCTCATTCCTCTTTGGTTCTAAATTGAGCTTTGGGAACTAATATCTCCTCTCCTAACCTAATCTATTGATGAGCCAAGTTTTCATTATTTGGAAAATCTTGTTTTTCTATCTTATCATAAAAAATTTAAAACATATTTAATAATGGTTAGGTTGTATGACTGAACAAGACTATTTTTCTCAAGTAGTGGCCTTTAGACTTGCACACTTTCAGAAGTACTCTTTTTTGGTATGGGGTTGTAGCTCTTCTTTAAAACTGCCCTCTTTTTTATTTTCTCTGTTTTTGTGTTTTCATCTTTTTTTTGTCAAACAATTTGAAACTAAATTAGAAAGATGCTCACAGTGTTGAGCTTATTTTGCATACCTAATCTATCCTATTCTAACTTTACATCTGATGTATATTCATTTGGTGAACTCTCTCTTCCAGTATAACCAATCAAGTAGATGACTCCATGGGTGATTTTCATTCAGCTTTTTGAGTGTACTGAAAAAATCGAAAAGCCACTCCCACCTCACTTGTGTTTGAACAATAGTGTCTAAAATATTATTTAAACCTTGCAACCAACTGTTTATAACATATTTTACTCCTTATTCAAATGTCTCTAAGAAAAAAGCAAAGGGATCTTGGAATAATACCTAACTTAGAGGTTTTGAGAAATAGACTTCTTTTAGGATTACTCTTTCCTCCACTTGGTTATGCTTGGGATTATTTTGAGAAAGAACCTCTTCCCCTTCCTCATGATCATCTTCATTGTCAGCCTCATCATATATTGCAATGTTTTCCTATAGAAAAACTGATATTTTCTAATGGAGTGGGCTGAAAAATAAGTGAAGGTCATCATGTTGATGGGTAGGAATACTCGTTGGCAATCAATCCTCTTGAGAATGTAGCACACCAACTCTTTTGTGATTATCAACTTCCAAGCCTTCATCTGCAATTTGAAATTAAATGGGACTTGGTGGCTACAAATCTGGAGCCGAGGAGAGTTCTATGTCACAAATTCTTTCCTCAACCATTTCAGGAGAAGGATTCTCATTAACAACTTGCTCAAGAAGTTCATCATCTGTAATGTTCCAAAATTTTCCGACAATAATTTGGAACATTAATTTCACCTAGGAGGAGAATAAATGGGTAAGGAGACCCATTTCATAATAAAAACCTCAATAAAATCCCTGTATGTATGAAAGGGGATCATATTTGGAGTTGATTTGCACACCCTCATGCGTGACCAAGGTTATTTGCAAGGAGGCTTTGTTAAGTTTGACCAAGTCAACAGCGCTGCCATAGGAGGAGTGGCTTACTTAGGAAGCCATCGTAGTGTGAATGAGGAAAGGGTTATTTGGTGGAGGAAACCATAAAGGAGTGGGACCCATGGAGAGGGGCTTTAATTTGTTTAAAAGGAGGACAAGGAAATCATTGTTTCTCATGCTTGTATTTTTCATTTAATTGTCTATTGAGACAATTGAGCATTCTTTGTTGTTTAGAAAGAATTGTCAGGGGAATTCCTGTTTAGGATTCATTATCCTTCTTGAGAGGTCTCTTAAGGGATTTTTCTTCATTTTCCTCAAATCCAGGCTTGAGACCAAGCATACTCCATCAAGACAATGTTATTTCTATAGCAGAATAACACTGTGTTGCTGGGTGTTGCAGTGAGGGTTCACTACACCATCCCCTTGAGCTATTTTTCAGAGGAGGAGTCCCTATTTCCTTTGGGATATCAGTTTGGAGGCATCCCAAAGCTGATTTTAGATTTTGGCATCAAGGCCAACTCATTCCATAGCCCTACAATGTAGTTCCATCCAGTAACTGCGTTATTTTGAGAGGAGAATTTGCAGTGGGGCTCTTGCAGAGTATTGGAGGGAGAGATCTTTGGTGAAGGGATCAGCCTTTCACTTGAAAGATCCATTGGAGGAGGCACATTCAGTTTGATCATCAGATTCAACGATCTCCATCCAGTTCTATTTCTGAGTTGCTGCAACAACCCAACAGCTCTGGCATTTCTGAGGAATTTCCATTTTGTATGTTTTGCAGCCAATCCTTTTAGGGATTGTGCATTATTGTTTCCAGGGGTTGAGATCTTGCTCCCCCTATTGTATTTGAGCCACATATTTATATATTTGTGTATTGACACCTTTATGCAGTAGTTTCCCTTCATAGACTACGAAGTCATAGCTTGAGCATACATATGTAGCAGTGGTTTTTTCATGGTTGATGTACTTGTTCTTTGAGGTTGAGCATTGCTCATCTTGAGTATCATTTTCCTCAAGATCTTGTATTATTTTGTTGCTACTATCATTTAATAAGAAAGCTATGGATTTCTATGATGTTTTTATGAGTTGAGCGTTGCTGTTGCACCAATATTGTGCTTGCTTATTGCGGGAGCTCCAACTTTAGAATATCTGGAGATATTCTCATTGTTGTAGCAATTTCCTGAAAAAGGAACATTACAGTGGTATTAGAACATGATATTTGTCTCAGCCTATGGCTTCAAGCAAAAGTACTAAATCCCTGAAGGGGGAATATTTCACACTCTATAGACAAAGCCTACAAATGGCCAGGTAGCCTCTAGATCTCATCCTTTTTTCAAAGGTGGCATATCTAGTAAATGCCCCTGCAGTCAATCTCTGGAATAGAATTTCGATATTTCTGAGACGGGAACTTTCTAGTGCTATCCAAGAGAGAAAAAATTAAGGCTCCATCATACGGAGAAAAGAGGGAAGGAAATCTCACAAAGCTTCTACCAAGATCCTTATTGAGCATTCATGAAGAATTTGAGAAGATAAGGAGGGATATTGGTATAGGATCTCCAAGAGGGTTTGAAACTGAGTCAAACTCTAGATTTTCTTGTAGGGGATGTGAGCATGCAGCTACACCCTATAATACACAACACAGTCACATGGCTATCTTTTCCATGAGAAGAGAAGAAGAAGAAGAAATGCAGAAGAAAGGAACTCTTGGAGGTTTCTTGCATGAGTATGAATCTCAAACCCAGAGGTTTAGAGATCATATTTATTTTCCAGAGTTTTGCAATATCATGGTGAGGAGGAGCAAGAAGCATGATGAGGATAGATTTCTTCTATCTGGCTTTGATGGTTCTCCTACTTGCTCAGCCAAGGCTTGGATTGAAGAGCTAGACACCTTTTTGTAGCAGCATCAGATTCTTGAAGATGAAGCCATCAGAGTAGCAGTGCTGCACTTGGGAGGTAAAGTCTATGCATGGTGGCTATTTGAGTCTTTTACTTTGAAAAATGAAAATACCTCTTCATATGAAATGTTCATTAGAACTTTGATGAAGAGATTTGATATGAGGAATTATAAAATGCATGTAAAGGAAACAAACACATTCAAACAAAAAAAACCCTTGCATGTGATGGAGGAAGCCATAGACTCCAAAACATTTTAGAAAGCCATGAAGGAGGCTGATATATTGCATGATTCTTATTTAGAGGCAAGATCTTCATTTTTGGCACAAGGAGGCAAAGGGATCTCTTTTTCAAAAGAGGATCCAATCATTGGAGAGTTTCCCAATCATGTTGAGGGAAACAACGCTTTCAATTCTAGAGTTGATCTAGTACCTCATGCAGAGGAAGGAGGAGCCCTTGATCCAACTAGAGGGATTCTTGCAGCATTACAAGGAAGTCCCCAGGATCTCATACATGGAGGTCCAAGCACAATCAACGAGCAGCATGATTGTGTAGCACTGTAGCTGGGAGAAGGAGGAAGGGAGGAAGAGTAGCATCAGGTGATGAGAGGCACACACCCTTCTCTATTTCAGATAGCTAGTGAAAAGAGGAGGAAGATTGTATTGCACTGTGAGAGAAAGGGCAAGATGGCCCAACCATATGTACAGTCCACTCGTGACATTGATGTCTCACTGCATAGAGGCATTCCACCAGGGAGGCCACTTGATCTATCATTGATGAGAGACATTTTGTCTTTGGATTCACCGCTCTTGGATTTTGGAGAGGTGAATAGTTTGGAGGAAAAATTTGGCATGGGGGATGTCAAAGTAGTAGACAACAGCATGAGGAGAGCTACACATGCTAGATCACTAGCGCTGTCTCTTAGGAGGATTGATCCTTACTGGAGATCTTAGCTCTTAGTTGAGTACTCTAAGGATCTTGATGCATGCATGATTCTAGATGACCCAAGTAGAGATGATGAGTATATGATGGATGATATGGTCATCTATTCTCGTGGAAGAGTCTTCTTGACTAGATATTCTAGTCTCAAGGAGAAGTTGTTGCATGCAACACAGGAGGACTTCTTTTCCATGCACTTTGATGCATATCTTGCCTCGGTAGAGGAGTTCATTTGGGAGGGCATTCAGCAAGACATATTTCATCATATGGAGAGATGCAGAGCTTGGATGATGATGGAGAGGAGGTCGCAACCACCTTCCTACTCATGGAGAGTAAGGGAACATTTTCAGTTGAGCCATTTTAGCTCAAGTCTTCTAGTGCATGATGGAGAATGTACAATTCCACCCTATGTTTTGTACTTCTTTTCTTTTTATGAGAAACATATTATACCAAGGAGGATTATTCCTTCTTGCATATTGTATCATGATGTACTTGGAGCCATTTTTAGCATTGATATTGGCTATCTCATTGGTGGTTTTTGGGGAAAGCCACATGATTTTTGGTGTGCACCATTGGCATGTTTTTTTACTTCCATGTTTATATCTTGTAACATGATTGTGGCAGCAAACAAGTGGTTGGGAGAGCACTTGTTTTTTTTTTTATTTGATGCAGGCAGGGCATGCACTGCACTAGTTCCTTGTGTGGGACCTTGATCCACTTTCTGGTTGTCATGTGACAACTTTTTTCTATTGGTTTTTGCTTCCATGTATTGCTGATATGTATATGATCATGGGAGGCTTTTATTGGAGAGTGGGCTTGAGATTGAGGATGCCCATTGGGAGTATGATTCTCCTTACTATACATGTTTTACATTTTAGGAGAAACCATGGGCCAACCATGAGGGCCACATTACATTTCTTTTCTTCTTGTGGGAAAAACCACTTCAAGAGCTTGAGGAGGCACTCCATGGAACATGAGGAGTTGGAGGAGTTTGCATAGTCAACTCTTCTTCATTTGAGGATGAGGGGAGACTCATCTATGAGCCACTCCATTTATATGAGAAAAATAGATGGTGAGAGTATCGTTTATTTTCATAGTGATTTATCTATATATATGCATCTCTTAACCATATATGTGCAGGGATTTGCTCGAAGAAGGATTATTCTTCCTTCTAGATTTGATGGTCTATATAAGGCCATTATGGATGATCACTCCCTAAGAGGATGTGGGGAGGATATTTCTCATGGGGAATGTACTCACAATGCACATTACATCCTTAAAATTCTCCAGATTTGTGAGAAAACCGGGGCAGCAAGAAAATGGTGGGGAGGCCACCCATCATTTTATTTTCTATGGCAATGGAGATTCAAATTGCGTTGGCTACATTTGAGGGACCATTGCCTTTATCATTTACTACACATGGTAGTTAGCATGATTCTCCTTATGGTTCCCTTGATTTATATTGCTGGAAATTTCCTTGGGAGCATGATTGGTGGAGAGACACATTGGGTGAATGTGCCCTTGGACGGAGAAAACTCCTGCATAGTTTTCACTACATGTTCTAAAGGGAGAATGGGAGATGGTATGGCCACTAAAATAGCTCATTTGTTTCTTTATGAGGTGAGCCATATGAGGAATGAGATTCCATATGATGATGACATCCAACTCATCATATATGGAGAGACTTGGGCCAACATGATTTGCAGCGTTGGAGGAGAGGTCCTTGGGGATCTAGTCTTAATCTTGCCACTTGAGGGAAAGTATTTGGAAGCCCAGGATCATCATTTTCTCTACACTTATCATGAGTGGAGAGAAGGATAGCATGCGGTAGGCTACATTTTCTACCATGAGCATATTTTCATCCCACCTACTTTGCCAGAGCCAAAGGTGGCAGACAGTTTCCAGGAGTTGCCTAGTTGGGAGGTAACTCATTTTGCATGGATGATTGCTTGGGGATGGAGGATCCACATGAGGAATATGTTCCTAAACACATTGTAGACTCCATGCCTTGAGGAGAGGCTTCCAGTTCTGTCCTTGCAGTTGCTTGGGGACAAGCAACATTTGGGAGGGGAGGACTGTAATGTTCCAAAATTTTCCGACAATAATTTGGAACATTAATTTCACCTAGGAGGAGAATAAATGGGTAAGGAAACCCATTGCATAATAAAAAGCTCAATAAAATCCATATATGTATGGAAGGGGATCATATTTGGAGCTGGTTTGCACACCCTCATGTGTGAACAAGGTTATTTGCAAGGAGGCTTGGTTAAGTTTGACCAATTCAACAATGTTGCCATAGGAGGAGTGGCTTACTTGGGAAGCCATCGTAGTATGAATGAGGAAAGGGTTATTTGGTGGAGGAAACCCTAAAGGAGTGGGACCCATGGAGAGAAGATTTCATTTTTTTAAAAGGAGGACAAGGCAACCATTGTTTCTCATGCTTGTATTTTTCATTTCATTGTCTATTGAGACAATTGAGCCTTCTTTGCTGTTTAGCAAGAATTTCCAGGGGAATTCCTGTTTAGGATTCCTTCTCCTTCTTGAGAGGTCTCTTGAGGGATTTTTATTAATTTTCCTCACATGCAGGCTTGAGGCCAAGCATCCTCCATCAAGACAACGTTATTTCTGCAATAGAATAACACTGTGTTGCTGGGTGTTGCAGTGAGGGTTCACTACACCATTCCCTTCAACTATTTTTCAGAGGAGGAGTCCATATTTCCTTTGGGATATCAGTTTGGAGGCATCCCGGAGCTGATTGTAGATTTTGGCATCAAGTCCAACTCATTCCATAGCCCTACAGTGCAGTTCCATCCAGTAACTGCATTATTTTGAGAGGAGCATTTGCAGTGGGGCTCTTGCAGAGTATTAGAGGGAGAGATCTTTGGTGAAGGGATCAACTTTTTACTTGAAATATCCATTGGAGGAGGCACATTTAGTTTGATCATCAGATTCAGCCATCTCCATCCAGTTCTATTTCTGAGTTGCTCTAGCAACCTAGAAACTCCGACATTTCTGAGGAATTGCCATTTTGTATGTTTTGCAGCCAATCCTTTTAGGGATTGTGCATTATTGTTTCCAGGGGTTGGGATCTTGCTCCCCCTATTGTATTTGAGCCACATATTGATATATTTGTGTATTGAAACTTTTATGCAGTAGTTTCCCTTCATAGACTGCGCAGTCATATCTTGAGCATACATATGTAGTAGTGGTTTTGTCACGGTTGATGTACTTTTTCTTTGAGGCTGACCATTGCTCATCTTGAGTATCATTTTCCTCGAGATCTTGTATTCTGTTGTTGCTGCTATCATTTAATAAGAAAGCTATGGATTTCTCTCATGTTTTATGAGTTGAGTGTTGCTGTTGCACCAATATTGTGCTTGCTTATTGTTGGAGCTCCAACTTTAGAATATCTAGAGATATTCTCGTTGTTGTAACAATTTCCTCAAAAAGGAACATTACATCATCTTCCCCTACCTCAACATTAAAACTCAAAGACTGTTTATTTCCAATCAAATGAAAGTTATTTTTGATTGACTGAAATGAAGTAGAACAAATATTTAGATATTCTTCACTTACTTCCAAGTTTTATAGACTATCCTCATCAGTGTCATATCTGGCATGTATTGGTTGATTACCTTTTTCAAGTTGATGAAACTGACCTTCCTCCCACAAATCAACTGTCGATTTCTTTGCAATATTAGCTTCTGTTAGGAGATCACAACCATCATCATATTGATCAGAATTTGGACAATCATCAAAATAAGTAATGTCACCAATCAAACATATTGGATTATTAGACTGTTTCTCTTTGAATTGATCTACAAATCCATTTTCTGATCTATGGTGGCTAGAATTAGCATGAGGAAAAATAGCAATGTTCTACTCACATGAAGGTTTAAAGGTTGGCAGCATGCATATAATCTGATCTATTTCCTCTTCTGTTAAAAGAGGAGGAATTTTTATATTTCTTTGGATAGCACTACAACAGTTCTCTTTCTCTTGTAAAGGCTGACTCTGAGGCTGAATGTCTTCTTAAGCCTCACATAGAAGAGATGGTGAATCATCACTTGTGCCTTCAGAGAGATCCTGTGAATCTGATTCCATTTCTTGACTGATTTCATCCTCAGCCAAATCCTCTTGACTGTCATGATAGATTTTTTGAGAATGAAATTCATGAAATGCTTCTAATAGGCTTTCAAGATGCCAATTTCCTAAATCTTCATCAATGTTTACAATGTATTGTATGAGATCTTCAGATTGTTCACAAATTTTTTTAGCTAATGACAGAGGTGGAAAATATTCTTTATAGTGTCCATAAAATACCTTGTGGAAATTCTTTAAGGAAAACAAACTACCAGGGTCTAGGCCTTCATACCATCCTCTTGACTTTCCTTCTAATGTCCCCATGAACATTTTCATGAGGTAGTCTTCATGCCATTCAAATTTTAACCTCCATACATGTATATGAAATTTGATGAGATGTAACAAGGGGTCATCAAATTTTTCATCTTGAAACATAGGTAGGTTTGAAAACCAATCTATATGAGGCATTTTGTGTGGGAACCTAGGGATGTGATCTCTGTTCATCGGAGCATACCTCTGATGTGTCATTGGATCCATATTTGTCAATCAGAAAGAGTCACTGCATATTTGCAACCAGTCTAGATTTCTCTACTAGTGGAGTATTTAAGTCTATTGAGAGTTGTGGAGTCGCCAGGTGGATGATTTCAAATTTTTTGTCCACCATTAGCATGATTAGTGCATTCCTAGGAGAGTCTATGAGGAATAGTGGGGTTAGTAGGCCTACTGGAGACTAGTGGAGTCGCTAGGTGGATGATGTTTATTGTTTAAGGACGTACTTGTTGTCCACCATCAACAAATGAAAGCCAATCTAAGGGTGTTTGTGGGTTTTTTGAGGTCTTAAGGATGTCTAAGATGTTATTTATTCAAAAGGTCCCACCGTGATCACCATTATGTTAGGCCCCTATAATTTTTTAGATTGGCAAGGGAAAATGTACAAGGGTAACATCAAACCAGTCTTTGGAGTCCTAGGACCTAGCCTTCCTAGACTCAGAGAGGGATATCTCTATACTTGTGCAAAATATGTAACTTGATAGCTTTTAGGGTTTTGATTTTAGGCTAGTTATTAGGTTTAGGGTTTCTTCGTTTGTTTTGATTGGTTGGGTAGGTTTTCAAGGAAAATAGATAGAGTAGGAGAGGTTTAGATCATTGGGCTATGGAGTCTATAATAGGTCTATAAAGGCACAACAATAGGTCAAGGATACTTCGCAGGGCAAGTTAACAGGGCTGAATGGATCTTCAAGGCTGAGGTGAGTGAGGTGAACATTGAATTGTGAACAAAGTAGGTGCAAAGGGTAGCTAAGAATCCTTTACCAAATACTACAACAAGAAAGGCCTCTAAGGATATTTTGCATGAAGACAAGGCCAAAGATAGGGCATACCATACTTATTTGACTAAACCTTAGCAAGCAAACATCAACGAAAAAATCTGGTAAACCCTTGAGAGAAATAAACTTGTATAGCCTCTAGTTATTTCACCTTCAGCCAAAGAAAACATCTAAGATAAACACATAGCATAGATCAAATAATAGGGAACTCATAACATCATTAATCAAGCTATAAATACCTCCAAAGCAACTATTTAAGATGAGAAAAAGGGCATGGCGAATCATACACCTCTTTAGCTAAACCTAATCAGCAATACTATGAAGAAAAGACCTCAAAAACAATGTTTAAAGTGATGACAAAGAGTAGGGCTAACCATAAAATTTATTTTACATGTGATTCATTAAATCATTTTCAAGATAAACAAGCATAATTGGGTCTAGAGAGCAACTAAGAATTCTCTAAATTGACCTAGCAGAGGAAAACATGAAAGCAAGAGAAGTAGATAGACTTAATGAACTTTTACAAACATACCTTAAGCTAAAACTTCTATTCTAATGCAAGAGAAGGATGAAAAAATATGTAAAACATAAGAAAATGATAAAAAAACAAGAGAAAAATCACCATTAGTCAAGTTCATGAATCCTCCAAAGTGCTTAGCTCCATTGTCATTCAGTCCAAAAAGATTACAAGGCAACAAGGCCAAAAACTCTATACAACTCAGATCCCATGCTCAGTTTTAACAAGTGAAAACCAAACTTCAACCAACATGCACAATGAGGTCATCATCCAGTATTTATCATGAAAAGGAGATTCAAAACCCTAACTAGGGTTTTGGAGGCCATTAATTGCTCATAAATATCAATTTTGTCCATTAAGACCATCCAAGGCCTAAGGCATAAAATATCTAAGACAATAAATTAAAAATAACTCCTAACACCTAACTTAGCAAAAATATGACTTTGAGGCTTTCGATAACTTTCAAAAATATCTCAGTTTTTTTTTTTTTACTTTTTTGCAAGGACGCAACTTTGAGGTCCAAGGGCACAATGCCTGCATAGGAAAAATATGTAAACTTGCAGCTAGGTTTTGAAGGAATTCCCGATGTCGGAATGAGCTTCCGTGATGGCTCGTTGGAAAGAATATTGAGTATAATTTCCAAAAAGGCCCTTTGTTTTTTGATTGGAATCCATTAACCTATTCAAATGTCAAAACTCCCAAGGTTGATAAAGGTGCAGTGCCAACCCTGAAAACATGGCAGAAAGGTGAAAGTTTGGGTGTTTTTGACCCTTTTGATTAAGCAAAACTGCTACAAATGATCTGAAAATTGGTGAGTGTGATGTACTTGGAAAGATGAACCCAAAAATGATAATTTTTCCTCCAATGGATGCCTGAGGAAAAAGTGCAGTGCCAAGGGTGCTGTGCCCTTGGCCCTAAAAAATAGTGAAAAGCCAAATTTGTCAAAAACTTGTCAAAATTTGAATTTATCTTCCTCATGGGTTTTGGGATGCCTGTAGGGGATGGATCAACAAGTTTATCAAGTTCTCCTTTGGCTTTAGCCTCATGGTTCATCATGCCTCATAGGCCTCTTTATCCTGTTGACTGCTTTTCTGCCTCATTTCTCTTATCCGATCCACTATCATTATGCTCACTGCTATGTGCTCCATCATTACCCTTTTCTTGGATGATTTCTTTATTATTTGTTTATGCATCATTTTTTTCACTGATATCATGGCCATTATGATTTCCCACTAACATCTTGGCTCACTTCCTTGCTGTCTTCTGCATCTTTTCCCTTTGTACCATTTATATCTTCCATGTTGACATCACTCTTCAATGTTTCTTTCTTCATTGCTCTCTTTCTCATTGGATATTTTGACCACTCTATTTTGAGAAAAATCCTAGGACTACATAATAAAAATGAAGTGGAGGAATGGTGGAATAGTAGTTTTTACAATGTAGTGGATGAATGAACAAGTGTTTATGAATAATAGGTGTAGGCACAACTAGGGTGAATGAGAAACCCCTCGTAATGTAATCCTTTTGTTTTTTATTGATTCTCTTTGCAAGCAAATAGAGGAAGGCTTAAATAGAGATCTTTTAATTAAATCATCAAACAAAACTTGCCAATGAGTGCATTTGATGGCATCTGCTCTTAACCATTCTTGAAGGACCCTTGGAGGCAAAATGAATAAGTTTTTCGAGGTGATTTGGGTGTTTGCAGGTCTCAGAAACCTCCCGGGTCAAACACGTAGCGCCTGCCCGTGGTGTCGGGTTGGGCTGCATGCATCAAAGGCGTAGTTCCTGCTAGGCTTGCATCGCCTAGATTTTTGTGTCGGGCCTGTCGGGAAAAATTGGTAGGCATGTAGCACTATGTCATAGGTGCGCAACGCTTTGATATTTTGCACGGGAATTTTGGCCAGGGCACATTGCCTACCTCCAAGCACGCATCACCTCAATACTTAGCCAAATTTTGGCTCAAACTCAAATTTTCATCTTTCCTTAAAACTTCTAATTCTTTGCAAGTGATGAATGATTCTTATGAAGTATGAAATGAGTTTTTAATGGATTTACGAAATCAATTCATATTTTCACCCACTTTCAAATGTCTACAAGTATTTTTTCCCTTTTCACTGATGTCTCTTTACCTTGTTTGCTCTACAGGTGATTGGAAACACTGATTTGGCTCTGCTTTTAATTCTTGAGGCTGACATGTTTGTTTTGATAACTTTGTGAAGATTTATACATACCATCTTCCTTCAATCTCCTGTGGTTCCCATTGTGCATATCAACTCAACCTTTGCTTTGCAAGTGACTGAAAATCTTGAACTTGCCTTTCTCACTAATACTCACTAACCCTTTGACATTATGCTTGCAGGTGACTAATATGATTAATTTGACTTCTGATTTTAGTCATGGAGGCATGAAAAAATGATCTTGACATCATTTGGGATGATTTTATAGTGATATATTTTAAAACCATATATGATTGACAACACGAAGCTTAGCCTTTTTCACCTTGGCTGGAAGTTTTATGAAGACATGTAATCTGTGTTTATTTTTTATCCTAGAGATCTGACATGTTCATCTTGACACAACAGTAGCCTTAAAAGCTTTTCTTCTTCTACCTTGTAGCTCAATTTATTTGTTGATAATTTAGGCAAGATGAACTTATTTTGGAAAGTTTTGGATTTGGTCAAATAATGACCTCTTTAGAATCTCTGCTTTGCTTCCACCATGGGGTTTAACATCATTACTTCAACTTCTGTGGTTACTTTCCCAAAACCCTAGGAGTCTGAACTACTTCAAGACAATTTTCAGTGTTGTATTCTAAGTTCTCTATAGCCCTTTCAAGTTCATCTACTTCTATCCATCTTAGCTCACATTCTTACCATATCTCATCAAACATATCTGAGAGATTTTTCTTCATTTTTGGTGTTTGGTGTACCTCCTCCATGGTTATTTCTGCATTTTGATCCCTTCTTGGCACACTGTTGAACCATCAAGCTCAAGAAACCCTAATTGACCTAGTGGGGGGTTCTTTGACCATGACCTTGACTGAAAATTGGTTTTGGAGGCTTCAAGTGCAAAAACAGAGTAATGACAAAGTGGTGTAATGAAGATCCAAAATCCAATGTATTTGATTTATCTAAAGAGCCTACAAAGATAGTTTTGAGACCATCAATGCTCAATGAACCTGGTTAATCATGGGAAAGAGTTAGGCTAAAGGTAACCCTAGATGTAAGGTGGAATCATGGGCAAGGGGAAAAATAGTGTTATGAGGTTATAAGTAGGAAAAAAGGATGGAAATGAGTGGCAGAAGCCCATAAAGAGTCCTTTAGGAGTGACAGGGTGACTAAAAATCACAATGTTCAATAGGGATAATGAAGGAAGCGAGATTTCTAAAACTCACAATGGTCAAAGAATGTAGAAATCTAAGACCAATATTTTGTCATCTATAGATAGTAAAAATTACTGATGACTAACAACCGGGAGGCCATGACTACACAATGCTACTAGAAATAATTGTTGTTGGGAACTAGGATTGCATAGATCTACTGATATAGTGCTCAGAAAATGTTGGGATTAGAGATCTGGGATTTCTAGCACAATTCCAAGATAACCCAGAAAGTGTTTCCAGAAATACACAAGATGAAAAATGGAGTTCTAGGGTTGAATTACACTCTAGAGCTGGGTAACTATTGGGAGGTAGCTGATATAATGAGAAAATAGATGATACTCCTCCCTACTAACTTTTTGGATGAAGGGCTGCTCCCCTCATTGAAAAATAAGCTCAAAATCTTGGGTTATGTTGAAGCCTTGAAAACCGTTGCTTCAAACATTGGGGGAAAACCACCAAGTCTGGACCTTAGAACAAATCCTTATCCGTTTGGAATGGTGGCTCTGACTGGATTTATAGGACCAGTTTCCTATTAATGAAAAATATTTGTGATGGGGTGTTTGTGCAAGTGAATAATGGAACAAACTGAGCTAATCTGTCTAACTTAATCTATGACTTGCAAATAATTCTAAAACTAACCCGGGTATTGAATATGAATGCAGTATCATATAATGATAACTCTGTTTAAGAAATTAAACAAAGTTATAATAGCACATTGCATTCATACATTTATATCGTTTACACACACTATGAAAGATGATATCCCTCTATGTTCATAAATGATATGATAAAGAAATATTTTAGACACAAGTATATATAAGCGATAGTAAATTTTAATGAGAATATTTCATCACATAAAGAAAATAAAACGAAATATATAGAAATACCAGATACATTTGATATCTTCCTGATGCAATTTGATATTATGATCCTACGCTTTAACTTAGAACAATCTTCAAGGTACAGAAAGGAAACTCTCAAAAATAATTCACCATGAAATCACAGGAATCTTGTGCTTTAACTTAGAACAATCTTCAAGGTACAGAAATGCAACTCTCAAAAACAATTCAACATGAAATCACAAGATATGATCCTTTATCAAAAATAATATAGTCAAGGAGTACAGAAATGTATTTTCCAAGCCCAAAATATTACAAATTCAGGACCCATTCTCAAATGTTTGAAAGGGGTTTAAATAGGAAATTAACAAAACATATTAACTAAAATTTATGCTAGAAATGATCATTAGAGATCCGAGAATATACTTGCGATATCTAATAAAATATATTCATTGAATTTCTTCAATACCCAATGTGCTAAGTGTTGTGCTCAATTTAGTGTTCCTAAATTGAGGTCATAAATTATCAACCAGGGTCAGTAAACTGCTGAAGTGTGGTGCACTATATGTGCCTAGGTATCTATTTCTCACTACGTTGTGTTTAGTGTTTTTATGACGTTTTTGGTTTTATGGTTTTATGTCAAGAAGGAAAAAAAAAAACTAAGTGTTGGTAAAGAGAAGGGATGGTTACACTAAACAAAGCAAAAACCTACTCTAAATCAGAATGACACTAAAGACAAAAATTTTGATAATGACTCATAGCAAGGAAATAAATCACAACATGAACACTCAATAACTCATAACATAAACCCATCCAATTCATTCATTAGAAATATGTTGGAATAACTTAAGAAAAGGAGAAGTTTAGTGCAAATGAGGTTCTTCTAAGTAAACAATCATCTTACAATATTACAAAGAATCTCATCCATGGCTAGAAGTTTATTGGAACACAGTTGAAAGAGATTATTTGTAGCACAATAAGATTTTCACTCTACATTAACTTATAATGCTAAGATTAAGTCATTCTGCAGCTTAACTTGTCACTACTAAGCCTCATCTGAAAGTTAGAGATTTTCTATAATAGTTTTGGAAAAAGGCTTATTTGTGAAATTGCAAAAGGTTGCAGAACAATCAAGGCCTTAAACTGATATCACTAATTCATTCCTGTCCATATGATGATGCATTAATAGAAATTCAGAACAAGATTAGTTTGTAAATAATGAATGTCGTGGAATCTAATGTTAACAGCTAATACTACTTAAAAAACAATGGATAACACTGAACTAGGATGCAATTGATCAAACTTGAAACAC
Source organism: Pinus albicaulis (assembly GCA_034641835.2). NCBI lineage: Eukaryota > Viridiplantae > Streptophyta > Pinopsida > Pinales > Pinaceae > Pinus > Pinus albicaulis. The sequence goes on from JAXQQM020081584.1 coordinate 138,180, forward strand.
AGTGACCACAACTAAACTAAAATGCCATTAACCTAACTTGAAATACAGTAAACAAAGTTGAACTAGAATGCCACTAATCTAACTTGAAATGCAGTGAACTAAAACTGAACTAGAGTGCCATTATCAAACTTGAAATACAGTGACAGAATTAAACTAGAATGACATCTACCTCCGGAGTACTACAACTAGACTAAAGATGCAACTAATCACTAAAATGTTTCAGCTCTGTCTCATTCAGAATTAGTGGTATTTTGGAATAGTTTGTAGAACAGGACTGGTTGCAACATGTTATGTAAATGAGCATGAAAGCATACAATTCAACAAAACAAAACAAAGCTCTAAAACACCACAGCTATGTCTCATCCGAAGTTAGTGATATTTTGGAAGAGTTTATAAGATCATGACTAGCTGTAACAACTGATGTAATTGAGCACAAGAACGTAAAACTCACTCCTAAAATACTACAGTTACACCTCATTCAACATTAGTGATATTTTGGAATAATACGTAGGAACGAGACTAAACTGTAGCATCTAATGCAAATGAATATAAAACGCAAAGTTCAGAAAGTCAATTAAACTAGGAATGAAACGAGGCTAAATTACTTATCTAAATTATATGAACAAAGCTCCTCAGGTAGCAGGGGCCCTCTACCACCGGAGTAGCACGCAAATCTACTTCAAGATTAACTCAGCTCGTGCAATAAAGTGATGCTTCTTTCATTAAAGGAGAAATTCTTCAAAACAGAGTATCACGGTTCTCTGAGATCTAGCAACAAAAACAAAATCTAACCAACAGTTTCTTGGTCTCCCGAGTCATACTTATAATGAAGTTACATAACTACTCTTTGAGAAAAATGGGGATAAGTGTCTTTCCCACTTCTAATCAAATTAAAACTCTTATTAACAGTCTTGTGCTTAACTGCGGACATCTGTAGAGTCCGTGTTTTGATAGGAAACTGCTTCTCTTCTACGTTCATAACCGCTTTGATACTTTAACTCAGACTTCGTGGGGAGCAAGAGATGATGGGGAGGTGTTGTGGATTTCACCCATATGCCTCTTTCTTTGCAGTGACACCTGGAACCTACATAAACATGAGGATGGCTACAGAACATACGACTGGCTACGGAATGCCTGTATTCTGTAGCCGAGTCTTAGTCAAAATTACTACACCAACAAAATCATAAAAACATAGCAAGTTAGTCATTATATAAATTCTTACAGAAATTTTAATTAATCCTATTGATCAGTTAAGCCTGTAATTGATGAGGGACAAAGAAAATGAAGTAGAATGTGATGAAAGAGAAGAACATCTTTGGGGCTCAACATACCCCCACTGCAAAGTTTTTGCATGTCCTCATGCAACTACTCCATGTACTCTGAGACCTCTGCTAGGACATCCAACCCTCTTCTTCTGCTTTGTCTGACAGTCAATGGTCTTCTGGGCTTCCTTATGACTAACTTGAATCTTAAATTTGTAAGTGCCCTGATTAGCTTTTTGTTTTTCTTCTTCAATTTTTCACTGGCCTTGTACAATTTCTCCATTTGTAAAGATAGAGTTGAATTCATATCACTTTTTAGTTTCACCTGCTCCCTCAAAATGTCATTCTCATTCTTGATATGCCTATTGAGTACTTCTAACTCATACTTATCTCTTCTTAGCACATCAATTTCAGATTTTGGTGGACTAGGAGTTCTGTCTCTACTTTCTGAAGCTCTCCTCTCTAATGACTCAATATAATTGTAAACTTGTTGTTGTGCTGGGTCAATTTCTGGAGTTTCTTCATCCTCAATGTTTATGATCCCTGTTTGTCTAACCTCTGTTTTCTTTAGTATTCCTCTAAGTCTGTGGCTCCGTCTTGGTTGAGATGGCCCTTCTCCTCTGTCTTTGGCATATTTTCTTATTATTCTTTCCTTCTTAAGCTGCTTCTTTATTTGAGCCAATTTCTCAGAAATCATCTCTTCACTGTCCTCTTGAATTGATTTACCAGTTTCAACTTCAATAGCTTTGGAAATTTCCCTTCTCCTGCTTCTTCTTGTAGGTTTGCTTTCAAGTGGAGATTCTTTGGGTTCCTCAAAATGGTTCCTCACTAGAAATTTTTCCCAATTATCTCCCATTTTCCTCAAATGATGTTCAATTAAGATTTTGACTAAACCATGGTGATACAAAGTTGTTTCTAGAAATTGAACCCTTTTTTGAACGTTTGAGGCCATTATTTTCAAACTATGAAGTAGGAAAAAGGGAAAATTAATTTCCTCATCTAAGAAATGCATCATTAACCGAATATGATAGACATAGAGGGTACCAAATCTACCTTCAAAAGTGATAATTTTTTGCAAAATGAGCAACATGTTCCTCCACTTATTCTTTAATGCTGAGCTAGGAATACCCTTTTTAAAAATGGAAACATCCATACCTGGAGTTTTAAGAATTTGCCTCCATGCTTCGTTATGGAATTCCCTATTTTTGAACCACCTTTCTCCTTGTCTAGGTAGTTCCGTTGCCTCTGCAAGGAAAGCCTCTGTAACAGTGAATTTAATGTCTCCTATTTCAACCTCGGCTCCATTGAAGGACCTTGCAAATGTTTTAGTCACCTCTTTGTGAAAACCACTAAATTTCTCCAAAAATTGCAACCACCCTGCTTGTTGTAACATTTCTCTGATTTGTGGATAGCCCTCCAAGTACTTGGTTCCAACTAGTTCAGTCCTCACTATGAGACCCATAGCTTTTCTTCCAACCTTCAGTTTACTGCTCTTCTGCTCACGGTGAGAATGGCTGTTAAAGAGTTGTTTTTGCCTCACAGATGCTTACTCTATTTTTATAGACTGGAATGGCTAAGTATTGGCTGCGGAAAGGAATGATATGGAGTGGTGATGAAATGAGTGTAATGTGGTGAGGATAGTTCACACGGATTAATGAGTTGAAAGCTATCACGGAAGAAAATACCGCGAAGATATTTCGTTAAGCAATTCAAAATCATCATTAAATACTTCGGCCTAATGACGTGACTGATCAAATCACTTCAGTACTTTAACCGTTAAGTTTTAAATGATAATCGGGTATGGCAAGATGGAAGGGTTTTTTTTTGTTCAAAGTTTTTATGATATGGTTGATAGGCATGATCAACATGACTAATTAAAATAACCTTTTTGAATCATATATGACTTAACTATGCTAAAATTTTCATGATTTGTCACCATAATAATTTCATACCTTTGCCTTTCCTTTGATTTTCTTTGTGGTTTCGATATGCCTTGTCCTCAATCATTGATGTTCAGTTCCTCATAACTCTTTGATTTTGCTTGTTGTTTCGAATATGCAGGATCAATTTGCTGCTAAATCAAATGTTTACTGGATAGTGCCTTCAGGGTCTCTGGCTGCAGAATGTCTGTCTGATTGCATAATGTCTGACTGGCTGCAAAATGTCTGGTTGATTGCAGAATGTACCTGTAGAAGTCTTGAAACATGAAATGGAATGGTTTGAAGCATGAATGGAATGATGGAATATTGTATGAAATGAATTAAAAATGGATAATGAAATATGGTGCAATGAATTATGGGTGAAGTGAATAATGGAATGAAATGAATCAAAATTATGAAGTGGAGTGAAAAAGTGGCCTGCAACTTCTGATCTATATTATTCAATTGCAGAAAGAAATTAATCTTAAAACTCTGGGATGGAAATGAGGTGGACCATGGAATGAAATGAATGAAGTATGGATGAATGAAATGAAATGGAGTATGAAATGAAATGGAGTATGGATGAATGGAGTGAGATGGATCATAAGTGGGATGTGAATCACTTATGATTTTATGATAGCTGCTTGCATAAAAAAAAACAAACTTCAAAAGCTAAAGTGTCAGAAAGATTCTGATTTTCACTCTATATTTTCTGTATAAACATGCTAATCAGAGATTAGTTTTCATGTTTATACTTTATTTTTATTTTTTATTTTTTTATTTTTTTATTTTTATTTTTTTTATTTTTTTTATTTTTTTTTATTTTTTTCAAATATATGACTTCAGAAAATTCAATTAAGTGGATGAAGAAGAAAAATTCTTCTTCATTAACTTCACATCACTTTTTTCCTGGAATTTCTTGTCAAATTCTTCTCTTGAGAGTGGCTTATGATACAGCTTCAATCTATGACCATTCGCAAGAAAAGTGACCTTCTCTTCATCTATTGTCCTGATTTTTATTGCTCCATTATCGAAAATTCGTATAATTTCATACAGCCCAAGCCAATGTGTTTGGAATTTACCTTCAAAATCCTTGAACTTTGAATCAAACAAGAGAGCCCAGTCACCTTCTTTGAATTTCTTTTCCTTGATATATTTGTCATGCCATCTAGCCCTTTGCTGTTGGACTATACTCGTTTTCTGAACTGCATCTTGTCTGATCTCATCCAATTCATTAATCTGATCCAATCTGTGCTGTTGTGCCTCTGTTAGATCAAGTCCTAACTGAGCTGCCATTTTGAAAGTTTGAATCTGGAACTCTATGGGAAACAAAACTTGCTTTCCATAAACAATTTCATAAGGAGTATGGTCTGTTGTGCTTCTCCATATGGTTCTATGGGCCCGCAAGGCTTCACGAAGCCTATCTGCCCAATCTCTTCTATGCAAATGAACAGTCTTCATTAGGATCCCTTCAATGACCTTATTAGTAGATTCCACTTGACCATTTTCTTATGGATGATAGGGAGTATATTTTCTGTGTTTGATTTTGTACCTCTCCATCATTTGTTCCACTAGCTTTGATGTAAATTGGGCTCCTTGATCAGTAACAATTTCCCTTGGGACACCAAAACGAGTAAAAATATCCTAAAAAGGAAAATTAACTATAGATGCTAAAGTAGTAGAAAGTAATGGCTTGGCCTCTACCCATTTGATAACATAATCAGTGCAAACTAATATATATTTGTTTTGTCTTGATGGAGGACTAATAGGTCCTACAAAATCCAAAGCCCACTTTTCAAAAGGTTCAATATGTACCCGAGGCTGCAATGGCATCTCACCTGAAGGAGAAGGTTTCCCTACCCTTTGGCAACTATCACACCTTTTGACATACTCTTTAGCATCTTTAAACAGGGATGGCCAATAATATCCTAAATGAAGGATCTTATAGGCTGTCCTTTTATCAGCAAAGTGTCTGCCACAAGGTTCATCATGACATGCCTTGAGAATCTCAGGCATCTCATCTTCCCGAACACATCTCCTAATGATAAAGTCTGGACCTGTCTTGTATAACTCATTAGCAACCCATGAATATTTTGCACTGTCATAAATGATCTTTCTTTTGTCTCTTGCATTCATTATTGAAGGAAATTTCCATGCAACTAAATAATTAGCAATGACAGCAAACCAAGGAGTTTGAGTGGAAATTGCAAAAAGATATTCATCAGGAAATTGATCTTCAACTAGGGTATTGTCTTGGATGTTTTGGAGTCTAGATAGGAAATCAGCTACTGTGTTTTGTTTTCCAGGCCTATCTAGAATGGTAATGTTGAATTCTTGTAAAATAAATAACCATCTTATGACTCTGCCATTAGTAATTGATTTATTCATTAGATATCTAATTGCAGAATGATCTGTGTGAACAAAAGTTTCATAGCCTGTTATATAGTGTCTGAATTTTTTTATGGCATGAACAACAGCTAAAAACTCTTTTTCAGTTACAGTATAGTTTAACTCTAAAGGAGTCAAATTTTTACTGGTATAGTAGATGGCATAAGGAATCAAGTCTTTTTGTCCCAATACTGCTCCTAGAGCTGTATCTGAGGCATCTATTGAAATATGAAAAGGTAACTTCCAGTTAGGTCCCCTTAAAATAGGTGCTTCAGAAATTTTTGTTTTCAGGGTCTCAAAGGCTAATTGGCAATCAGGATTCCACTTGAATTCACAGTCCTTGGTAAGCAATTTGAAAAGTGGAGATGCTATCTTGGTGAAGTTTTCTATAAACCTTCGATAATATCCTGTAAATCCTAGAAAACTCCTAACATATTTTTGACAACTTGGAATAGATAAGTTAGAGATGACTTCAACTTTTGACTCATCAACTCTAATCCCATCCCTTGAAATGTGATGTCCCAAAACAATTCCTTCAGTAAACATCATAAAACACTTCTCATGACTTAGTGAAAGATTTGCTTCTTTACATCTCTTTAAAACTTTTTCCAAGTTTACTAAGGCTTCTTCAAATGTGTTTCCATAAACTGTGAAATCATCCATATATACCTCTACACAATCATGTATTAGATCTGAAAAAATTCCTAATACTGCCCTTTGGAATGTTGCAGGTGCATTGCATAATCCAAATGGCAATAATCGGTAAGCATAGGTACCCCAAGGACAGGTAAATGTGGTTTTGTCTTGATCTTCAAGTGCTACTTGGATTTGATTGTAACCACTAAACCCATCTAGGAATGAGAAGTACTTTTTGCCAGCTAATGTATCTAATACTTGATCTATGAAAGGTAAGGAAAATGGTCTTTAAGAGTAGCTTTATTTAGTTCTCGGTAGTCAACATGACACCCCTCCATTCACTAGCTTTTCTGCACACCTACTGCAGCAGAAACCCAATTGATCATCTCAAATGGGGATGGGGAGAATTTGAGATTAATAATTTGACTCTTCTTTAACAATCTCCCTAAGGTTTGGATTCATCCTTCTCTGACGCTGTCTGATTGGTTTACAATTTTCCTCTATATAGATATGATGAGTGCAAGTCTTAGGTTTATCCCTTTCATATCAATGTACTCCCATGCATATGCAGAAGAATGTCTCTGTAATATTTTGACTAGCTTTTCTTGTTGAGATTTCTCAGGTTCTTGTTTATGTTTAAAGTTTTCCTGAAATATCCCCACTATATACGCTAAATTTCATCCATAGAATATAGTAAGACATCACCTGAGACAAAACTCATGATTGGATTCTTCTGCACCTGTTCATATTACATCTCTCAATATATTCAATTTTTCCACAGATCAGATCTGCCATCTTCACTAATTTCTGAAATGTAAAGAGAGGTTGTAAGTCTTCTTCATCCTCTATCCATTGAGTATCATCTAATTCTGTAATTGTTCTTGCTGGAGGATACAAGGTAAATTTCTTGGTTGAACTACCATCAAAGATGTACATATCACTGGATCTACAACTAATGAAAGCATCAGTTGTAGCTAACCAAGGTCTTCCTAATATAATAGGGTGGCCTCCTAGATTATTGTTAGGAGTTAGGATCATAAAATCCACAGGATACTCCCAAGAGTCTAGGGACACTGGAATATATTCTATTACCCCATCGGGTTTTATCACAGATCTGTCTGCTAATTGTAATAATGTGGGTGTAAAAAGAAGATTAGGAAGTTTCAGATTATCCATGATTTGTCTACTCATAATATTGATTGCTGCTCCTAAATCAATGAGTGTGTTTTGGTTTTCAATTCCATTGATGTGAATTTTGACAACTGGATTTCCTGGGTCTAGATACTTTGGAATAGCAATCTTACCCATCATGATATCTGCTGTTTTTCCTGCCAGTTGAATTTTCTTTGTCTCTTTTATTATTTTTCTTGTTTTCTTCATGCTCAACTCCTTTATTGTTTTTGCTAAGGTTGAAATTTCCTTGATGGCTTGCAATAATGGGATCTTGATACAAACATTTCTCAGCTCATCTAGGAAGTCATAATTAGGCACCATAATTTGTTTTTATACACCCCTATCAATTTGTAATCTTTCTGGAAAGGGAGGTGTAGAAGTGGATGTTGATGGCTGCTCTAATATAGGATTTGAAAGTATTGGTTCTTTTTGTTTTGATTTTTCAATGTTTGGGTCTTGGAAAGTTGTGTTCTCTTCAAGACTTTTATTTTCCTATAGAGAATCTTCCTCAGAATTGTCTTGCTCTTGTATGATTACAGAAGGTTTCCTTTTTTCAAGTATTCTTCCAGACCTAAGTTGAACATCACTAAGGTCTAAAGGAGTGATCAAATAAGTTGGAAACTGTTGGCCTTCTATCATGTATGTGTTCTGAGGATTTTTATTGTTGGGGTTTCTTATTGAACTGGGCGAGCAAGGTTATTTTTTTAAAGAAATATGTGCTTAATGATAGTTGGACATGGTGCCTGATTTTGAAGATTTTGTTGAAAAATTTTGTTCGGGGGGAGAAATATGGGGGTGTGTGGGTGGATAGGATGGTGGTTATGAAGTAATCACGTACTCTTACATAAAGGTTACAGCGCTCACTTACATGATATGTGATTGATGGGTGCAACAGTGAGGTGGGGTTATTATAAAAAAATTCCAATTTGGTGGAGGTTGATTGTGTACCTTGATCATGAAATCATGTGTTTGGGAGGGTCCTTATAGGGCCTCACGGAAATGGTGAAAATTTTGAAGGTAGACTTGCAAGTGTCTTCTTGAAAGATAGCTTTAAGACCAGGAAGTGAAGGACAACTCTTGGTCTCATGTTTTTCTGAACAAATCACACAAGTCTCCACAACTTTGGCATCCAAAGGGCACTCTCTCAAGGCATGTTTCTTTCTACATTTGGGACAAAAGGTTGCTAAGGCATCAAATTCAAATTTTTTCTTTTTTTGTAACTTAAGGGTGTCTATTTGTTCACTAAAACTCCCCAAGATATCAAATTTGAACTCATCAAGCATATGTCCTATTTCTACCCTACTTATTGTCCCAGAAGCAGACTTACTTGCCCTTGCAAGAGCAGTGTCTCTTGGTCCTTTTACAGTTTTAGATTTCCCTCTTCAAAGATTGATACATAATTCAGCTATTTCAGGTAATGTAAGCTGAGATATATCCCCTTTTCCCATCACGTTAAGTATATCTAACCATTCATCCCTAATTGTCTTCAACAAGAGAGTTTTCAAGGTGTCTTGGTCTAAGTTTTCCATTTTTGCTCTTTTGATGTTGTAGTTAAATCTCTCCAACAAATCTTCCAGATTTTCATCTTCTTTTTGTAGCATTTTAAACACTTCCTCCTTATGGTTGGCTTCCATACAGTAGTCCAAATACCTCTCTAGAAATACTTGTTTCATGTCTTCCCATGTCCTAATAGAACTATCGATCAAACTCATAAACCACTTGAATGCTGCTCCTTTCAATGTTGAAGGAAATAATTTAAGTTTTTGAGCATCTTGTAAGTAGTAATATGTTCTACACAGGACTTCAAATTCAAATAGGAAGGTTTTAGGATCTTCAGTTTTAAGTCCATAAAAGTTTGGAAGGACAGAGGGTGAAATGTGTTTCATAGTTGTATTGGTTTCTTCATCTACTATAGGAAACCCAAAAGAGCTTCCCATTTCTCTTCTACCTCTTCCTCTGCCTCCTTCTCCTTATGCAACTCTACCTCCTTCTCCTCTGCCTCTACCTCTACCCCCTCCAAATAATGCGTGTTATCCATTAAAAACTCCTCCTCCCCCTTCTTCTGCCATAGTTGATTCTTCTATATAAGTTGAAAAGTTTATGTCCCTAGCAAGGGTTCCTGAATCTTCTTCTAAGACAGGCTCAGTGGGTAAAGTAGAAGGTCTTTCTAATGGAATATCTGATCTTAAGTTCTATGGAAGTATAGGATCAGTAAAGGATGGAATGTGGGTTTGAGTTGGAGGTGTGTTGGCTCTAGGTCTTGGTGAAACAAGTGGTGTTCTAGGAATCAAGCTTCTGCTTCTTATGAATCTACCCCTTGAGTCTCTTTCTCTACATATATCATTGTTTTTTGGTGGTAAGAAACAAGGCTACCTAGTTACACTTCCCCAGCAACGGCGCCAAAATGTTGTGCTCAACTTAGTGTTCCTAAATTGAGGTCATTAATTGTCAACCAGGGCTAGTAAACTGTTGAAGTGAGGTGCACCATATGTGCCTAGGTATTTGTTTCTCACTACATTGTGTTTAGTGTTTTTCTGATGTTTTTGGTTTTATGGTTTTATGTTAAAAAGGAAAGCACTAAATGTTCATGAAGGATAGTTGTTGGACACACTAAAAACAGAGAAAAACCTATTCTAAACTATGTAAGGAACTAAAGAGGAGAAAATGAAAAGTTTGATAAGGACTCATAGCAAGGAACTAAATCACAACATGAACTCAACAACTCATAACATAAACCCATCCAATTCATTTATTAGAAATATGTTGGAATAGCTTAAGAAAAGGAGAAGTTAGTGCAAATGAGGTTCTCCTAAGTAAACAATCATCTTACGATATTACAAAGAATCTCATCCATGGCTAGAAGTTTATTGGAACACAATTGAAAGAGATTATTTGTAGCACAATAATATTTTCACTCTACATTAACTTATAATGCTAAGATTAATTCATTCTGCAGCTTAACTTGTCACTACTAAGCCTCATCTAAAAGTTAGAGATCTTCTATAATAGTTTTGGGAAAAGGCTTATTTGTGAAAGTGCAAAAGATTGCAGAACAATCAAGGCCTTAAAATGATATCACTAATTCATTCCTATCCATATGATGATGCATTAATAGAAAGTCAGAACAAGATTAGTTTGTAAATAATGAAGGCCATGGAATCTAATGTTAACAATTAATACTACTTAAAGAAAAATGGATAACACTGAACTAGGATGCAATTGATCAAACTTGAAACATAGTGACCACAACTAAACTAAAATGACATTGGCCTAACTTGAAATATAGTAAAAAAAGTTGAACTGGAATGCCACTAATCTAACTTGAAATGCAGTGAACTAAAACTGAACTAGAGTGCCATTATCAAACTTGAAATACAGTGACAGAATTAAACTAGAATGACATCTACCTCCGGAGTACTACAACTAGACTAGAGATGCAACTAATCACTAAAATGTTTTAGCTCTGTCTCATTCAGAATTAGTGGTATTTTGGAATAGTTTGTAGAACAGGACTGGCTGCAACATGTTATTCATGAAAGCATACAATTCAACAAAACACAACAAAGCTCTAAAACACCACAGCTATGTCTCATCCGAAGTTAGTGATATTTTGGAAGAGTTTATAAGATCATGACTAGTTGTAACAACTAATGTAATTGAGCACAAGAACGTAAAACTCACTCCTAAAATACTACAGTTACACCTCATTCGACATTAGTGATATTTTGGAATAATACGTAGGAATGAGACTAAACTGTAGCATCTAATGCAAATGAATATAAAACGCAATGTTCAGAAAGTCAATTAAACTAGGAATGAAACGAGGCTAAATTACTTATCTAAATTATATGAACAAAGCTCCTCAGGTAGTAGGGGCCCTCTACCACCAGAGTTGCTCGCAAATCTACTCAAGATAGACTCAGCTTGTGCAATAAAATGATGCTTCTTTCATTAAAGGAGAAATTCTTCAAAACAGAGTATCACGCTTCTCTGAGATCTAGCAACAGAAACAAAATCTAACCAACAGTTTCTCAGTCTCCCGAGTCATACTTATAATGAAGTTACATAACTACTCTTTGAGAAAAACGGGGATAAGTGTCTTTCCCGCTTCTAATCAAATTAAAACTCTTATTAACAGTCTTTTGCTTTACTGCGGACATCTATAAAGTCTGTGTTTTGATAGGAAACTGCTTCTCTTCTACGTGCATAACTGCTTTGATACTTTAACTCAGACTTCGTGGGGAGCAAGAGATGATGGGGAGGTGTTGTGGATTTCACCCATATGCCTTTTTCTTTGTAGTGACACCTAGAACCTACATAAACATGAGGATGGCTGCAGAACAGACGACTGGCTACAGAATGCCTAAATTCTGTAGCCAAGTCTTAGTCAAAATTACTACACCAAGAAAATCATAAAAACATAGCAAGTTAGTCATTATATAAATTCTTACAGCAATTTTAATTAATCCTATTGATCAGTTAAGCCTGTAATTGATGAGGGAAAAAGAAAATGAAGTGGAATGTGGTGAAAGAGAAGAACATCTTTGGGGCTCAACACTTCGTGTAAAAATTTCAGTTTTTTTTTCACAATATCTTCGGAGATATGATCTATCGAATTTAGGGTTTATGCACGCTCCCGAATTTCATCTAAAGGATGTGACCTTGGGAAAATCTTCATAAATCTCTCTCTAAGCATCAAATTGGAACTATGTAAAAAGTGGCCAAAAGTATACGGACTGAAGCTTCTTCTGTATCAATTTTAGAGGCGAATGAGGAAACAGGGGCACATGGCGTGACATACAAATTTTCTCTAATGAACGAGTCCATAATTAGGTCATTATGGTATATTAGGCATAAATTTGCCTTGAAGAATCCAAATCAGGTCAGACATGCAGCATTCGAAAGAATATTTAGAGGGATACTACAGGACCTCATTTTAGATATTGAATATCCAAAATCGAAGATATAATTCAGTTTCAATATCAAGCTCCTTGAAATCAAGAAAAAAGTGTTTATTTTTTTTCAAATTGCATAAGTCTTGTTTGAAAAATCAGTTTGAAGTGATTCCAAGGGTATATTGAAGCATATATATCAGTATTGGATTATAAAAATTCCCCCTAAAAATAATTCAACACCCATTAAGCTCTCATAATACTCTACTATGACTCATGAGGAGGAAGAAGTGCAACATGATATATCAAAATTACAAGATAAAGTGCACCAAATTTTTCTCTCATAAAGAGAAACAAAAAATGAAATGGAAGTTTTGAAGAAAGGTGCGCAACCTAAGATGGATGGTTTGAAGAAGGGCATGGAAGCTAATATGGATGGTTTGAATAAATTCATGGAAGCTAAGATGGATGGTTTGAATAATGGCATGGAAGACATGGAAGAAAAATTGAATACATGAAGAATGATATAAAAGCAGACATGGAAGGTTTGAAGGAAGGTTTGACAAAGTTGATACAAGAAACTAGTCCTAATGGTGAAAATATAGTAGAGGAAACTCATGATGAGAACAAAAAAAATGTTAATCGTGATTTCATAAACTGTAATTTTGGATTGAAGACCCACCATATTCGAAAGATCAATATGAGGAAGTTTGATCGCTAGGATCCCGTAACATGGATACTACAGACGGAGAAATATTTTGATCTCAATAATGTGAAAAACACACAAAAGGTATGCCTTGCAACTTTATATTTAGAACAAAGTACATTTATATGGTATCGATGGCTTTGCTCCCATAAAAAAAATGTCACTTGGCTAATTTTTAGGGAGGAAATGATAGCACATTATGAGGATACAAAGAACAACACCTTCTTTAGCCAATCAATAAATCTCAAACAAAAGGGTTTAGTGGTGGAGTATATCGAGGACTTCCAAAAATTGAATATAAGGGTAGATTATATTCCAGAAGAACACAATATTGATGTATTCCTAGGGACTTTAAAGGATAACATCCAACATGAGGTTTTCCTTTGGGAACTTGATTCATTGGAGAAGGCATTCAGGTTGGCAAGAAAAATTGAAAGTGAAATTATGGAAACAAGTAATCCTACCACTCACATCTATAAATATGGAAGTTTTTATACTCCTAGACTTCCACAACCTACAAGGTTGACACTACAACAATTGGAAGAAACAAGAGCAAAAGGACTTTGCTACAGTTGTGATATAAAATACACTAAAGGTCATAAGTTTGCTGAGAATAAATTATTTTACATAGATTGTGAAGAGGAGGAAGAAAATGAACAAGAAACTTCAAAAGAAAAGAATATCCACCAGAAACCAACCATAGGGAAAGAATAAATGAGTCCGACCATATCCTGTAATGCATTGGCATGAATTACGACTCCTAAAAATCTCAAGGTAAAATGAAATATGAGGAATAAAAAGGTAATATTGTTGATTGACTTGAGTAGTACCCATAATTTTAATCATTATAAGGTAGCCAAGGAACTGAATTACTTCCTATACCCAGCACCATAATGTCGAGTGATGGTTGCAAATGGAGGAAATATAAATTTCTCTGGAAAATGCCATAATATCAAGCTAACCATTGGGGAATATGTATTGAATATTCCAATGCTTTCCATTCCAATGGGAGGTGTTGATGTTGTACTAAGAGTACAATGGTTACAATATTTGGGGACTGTACCTTTTAATTTTCAACAACTTTTCTTGAAATTTTTTTCAAAAGGAAACGAAATTGAATTACAGTGTAATATAGGTAAGCCAGGAAAGATAATAAGCTCTAATTTCATGAAAAATATTCTAAATAAAGAAAAATGAAGCGTAATTGCACAATTATGCTCACTAGAAGTTCCAACATCAAAATCATTTATTTCTCCAGGTCTCCAGAAAGTCTTGGAAAATGATTCCAAGGTGTTTGAAAATCCCAAAGGACTCCCACCTATTTATGATCATGATCATGGTATTTATTTTATTCTAGGAAATTTTCCTCCAAACATCAGGCCTTACATATATCGTTATGTCGAAAAGAACGAAATTTAACGTATCATTATAAAAATGTTAGAGGTTGGTATAATTCAACCAAGTCAAATTTCTTTCTCTTCTGCAATAGTATTGATGCACAAGAAGGAGTTATCATGGAGCATGTGTCCAGATTATAGGTGTTGAACCCTTAGTTAAACTGAGAGGGGGGGGTGAATCGATTTACTTGTTCATGGAATTTTAAAACTTTTCCATTAAAACTTGTTTACACCTTCATTTCATGTTCAACTTAACATGTGAGTAATCTTAGAATGTGAGCAGCAAGCATTAATATAATGTAATAGTAGACTGAATATCAGAGCAGTAAATATTAAGCAGATGATATACACCAGATCAACACATAAACATCATGCACAAAGACACCAGATATAAGTGGAAAACCATAAAGGGAGAAAACCACATCTTATTATTGTTGTGATGCAAAGGAAAGCTCCAACTCCCTCTCACCACTGATTTTCTGTAGGCACCAACCTACAAGAGGCTCCAACCTCAATTCTGCAAGCTACAACTTGCAAGGAAGCTTCAACTCCCATCAATTTTCTGCAGGCACCAACCTACAGGAGGCTCCAACCTCAGTCAACTACAGCTAACATTTTATCAAGCTACAACTTGATGTGGAAGCACCAACTCCCATCTATTTTCTGCAAGCACCAACCTACAGGAGGCTCCAACCTCAGTCAGCTACAACTTGATAGGGAAGCTCCAACTTCCTTACTCTTTCAAAAGAGAAACACTTGATGATTTACCTTGGATATCAGCTCTGTTTTGTTCCATCTGCTCTGTTATTCATCTATTCTCATATATGCCCTGTATCGTCTCTGCATCTTCTCAGATTCTCTATCAGCTTTTCCTTCTTCTCTTCTCAACTCCTCCTTCTTCTCTGCTTCACTGCTTCATTTCTGCATTCTCTTCACTCACTCTATAATCTCCTTGTGAATATCAATGTGATATTATATATAGATTTCATCACATGACTCTTTACATTCCTCGGGGAATTTGAAATGAATAGTCTTGACTTTTTGCCTTCTGCCTCCTTATTTCTTTTACCAGCTCATTAAAAATATATAACAATATGTTTTGATTTCAATATTACAGTGGGATTATGTTTTCCTCCGGAGACTTGCCAATGCATCACAAATAATAAGAAATTAATTACGACATTTACATTCACATTTTCAGTTACACATTTCAATTTCACTCAGCTCCTTTTCTGGATTTTGGCTTTACTGGATCTTTCTTTTCTGCTGCTGTTAAGTAACTGATCTGCATACTTCTGTTCATCATGCCTACAAACTTCCCTGTGACTTTTTCAGTTCCTACATTCTTTGTTTACCTCTGTTAGGCCCACATTTTCATCCCTGTGTTTATTCACCTGTTTAATGTACTTTTGTGCACCTGTTGCATATATAACTGCTTTTCCAAGTTTATCCTCAATCAATATAAATCTAGGCAATGTATGTTCATTATTAATCTCTGTGCTCGGGCTACCTGCTTACACACTCTCTGTCCATATAATATATATTCAAATCAACCCCCTTCAGATTTTTTGGATCACTGTACATTTTTCTGCAGTTGTCTCTCTCTCTTTCGTTGCAGTTGTGTAAATATTCCAAAGTATTTTAATATAACTGTTGTGCAATTTCAATACTTTTTAATTTCTTCACTGGAAATTTGAATCAATATTGAAGCTGCTCCATTAGAGGTTAAAGTCATTGTTGTAACCCAAATAATTGTACATCTGGGCAGAATATTTTCATTTCGAAAGCTCCTTAATGATTGGGCTACCCTCACTCTTCTATTATATTGCACATTTAAAACACTCAACCAAATTTTTCAATGACTTTAAAATCCATTCAGTGCATATACAGTGTTCACTATATAACTCTTCATATTATTTGTTGGTCTATATTACATATAACAACCCAACAATAAATTCTCACTTTTCACATTGTTAACATACACGACACTTTCAACATTATACTGAACCCTTTGGTTTTGTATTTAAATCCCCAAAGAACGCTTATATAACGTCTTCGAGCTCCATAGAATTTTGCACTTGTTTGTCACCTTGTAGCTTCATTCATGATCCAATAGTGGATAATTCATCGCTTTTTCAACCTCTGATCCAATAGAAATCGCGTGGTTAACTTGCACGAGGGTTAATATTCAATAGTTGTGCGATGGACTGGGCCTCGGCGTTAACGGTCATCTCCATCCGACGGTTGTTATCGTGTCGCGCCGCCTCATTTGATCGGATGAATATCACTCGGCAAAGATGCACGAACAATAACGAACGATGGCGCGTAGTGGAGGTGGTTTTCCTCGAACCTTTGGAGCCACATGTCGACCCTTCTATGGAATCGCTCTGAAATTTTCAATACCACTTTCGTTGCAAATGTGGTGCGATAAAAACCGCTTCCAGCCTTAACCCGCGTTCACTGTTCATCCACAAGGTTTCAATCCTCTCCAGCACGCCAGGTTCTGCCTTCAAGGCTCCGCTCACTCTTCAATGTATTATTATAATTAAACTCCACTTCAATGTTTTATTTTTCATTACAGTTCCATTGCTAAGTTTAATTCTTTGTTCACGATTTTGTTCGTGTCTTTTAGTGATCCGGTTCCATCTAGTACAACTCCATTAATTTGCGTCATCTCCCAACATTTCGACAGAGTTAAAGTGACTATGTGGCTCCAGCACGATTCTCCAACCACCGACTTCACCTTCTTACAAAATAAATGCATGTCAATATGTCTATGGGAAGCGCAGTCTCAAGGGTTCCGGGAATACACTTCCACACAGGATTTAACAGCCCTCACGCAGACCTTTCTTGCTCACTCCAAGGTTGAGTCATTGTGATATTAATTCCAACATATTCAATTGCTTCTAGTTCGACCACTGGCATTCATCCTTGTTACAATTACTCAACAACACTGAATTCCTTCTTGTATGCAGGGCATTTCCACAACCCTTCACACACAGTTTCTCAAGGGCGAGAGGGATATTTTACAGTCCTCCTCTACACAGACTACGAGCACTTGCTATTAAACACAGAAATATAGACCTTGCACAGAAGTACTAATTCAACCAAGAACGCAGAATCCATACTAACTCTCAGAATTCAACTATTCCCATGTAATTCGACCAAGAAGACATGAAGTGACACATGGAACTTATAAAAAATTCTCCATAAACACACACACACACACACATATATATATATATATATATATATATATATATAGATATATATATACAGGTGATCCATCTCAAAAGTAATCACTTACAATTTCATGGTTGGCTAGATATTCAATACAAAGGCCACTACCCTCCAGTCTGGATGCTATTCAAACTCCTTACAAATTACAAATCATTTTACATAACTCCTTTAATGACCTCTACTGGTATGGTCTGTGCATAAGAGGTAACTTTTCAACACTCTTTTTATACTTTCATAGACAATTTCAGCTTTCAATACATGTTTCCTTTTTGCCACAGAACCTCGAATGTCCCTTCTATAATATGTTCCCACACTCAGAACCATTTTCTCAAATCAAATACCTCTGCTCCTTGACTGATGCTGCTCCTTTCTCCTGAAGCTCCTCTGTTGCCTCTCCAGATCTCCAATCAACTGACCCTTCTAAAACTGCCTCTGCTTCATGTCTCATGCTCTCTTTGCCTTGTTGCTGTTTCAAGTGCTCCTCCTTTGTCATTTCCTTTGCCATCAATGACAACATTTCCAAAAATAGGGAGCTCAATAAGCTCACTATTAAAGATAAATTTCCCATTCCTATGATTGATGAATTATTGGATGAATTACATGAATCAATTTACTTTACCAAGTTGGATCTTCATTCAGGATATAATCAAATTACAATGAAGACTGAATATATTATGAAAACAACACCTCAAACTCATAAGGGTCATTATGAATTTGTGGTCATGCCTTTTGGCCTTACCAACGCACCTTCTACATTTCAAGGGTTCATGAATTCCATTTTCAAACCCTTCCTTAGAAATTTTTTGTTAGTATTTTTTTATGATAATCTACAGCAGGTCTTGGAAGGATCATGTTCAACATGTTGATAGGGTGTTCAAACTATTGGAGGAGAAATAATTATATGAAAAAACCTCCAAATGTTTCTTTGGAGTACAAGAGGTGGAATATCTGGGTCATATTTTATCTCACAAGGGTGTTAATGTAGATCCTAACAAAATTAAAGCCATTAAGGAATGGAAAGTCCCCACAACCATAAAGCAGTTGCGAGGATTTCTAGGGTTAAGAGGGTATTATTACAATTTTGTTAAGAATTATGGGAGAATGGCAGCACCAATAACAACATTATTGATGAAACATGCATTTTCATGGACTCCTAAAGCAACTAAGGCCTTTGAACTTCTTAAAGAGGCAATGTGGCTAGCACTGGTTTTAGCTACGCCAGACTTCACAAAAACCTTTATTGTGGAATGTGATGTCTTAAGAAATGGAATTGGAATTTTTTTAATGCAAGAAGGAATACCCATTGATTTTGAAACTCATCCAATGAAAGGAAAGTATTTACAGAAAGCTATTTGTGAGAAGGAAATGTTGGCAATACTACATGAACTAAAGAAATGGTGACCTTACCTAATAGGAAGACACTTCAAGTTAAAAATTGATCATGATAGTGTTAAACACTTTTTGGAACATAGACAATCTTTAGAAGAGAAACAAAATTGTGTCAAAAATATGTTGGGTTATGACTTTGAAATCATACACAAAGAAGAGAAGATAAATGTTGTTGTAGATGCACTCTCAAGAAAGGATGAAGAAGTGGAATCATTGATTTGTGCCATTTCTATTATCCAACCATATTGGACAACCAAAGCAAAGGATGAATGGAATAAGGACAATGAAGTGTTGAAAATCATTCAAAAGTTATAGAAACATCCTAGTACATCTGATACATTTAGTTGGAAAAATTATTCCTTATGGTACAAATATCTTTTATATCTTTGTAAGAATTACCAATTATAACAAAAGTTTCTTTTGGAATTGCACACTTCTCCCTTATGATTACACTCAGGATTTTTAAGAACTTACCGCAGGGTGAACGAAGAATTTTTTGGGATGGCCTTAAATATTATATCCAAAATTTTGTGGCAAAATTTTTGGTTTTCCGGCAAAATAAAGTTGAGACAATTAAGACCCCCGGTCTTCTACAACCTTTATCCATTCCAAGTCAACGTTGGGAGGAGATTTCAATGGATTTTATCCTTGGTTTATGTAAGTACAAAGGAAAGAGTTTCATCATGGTGGCAGTTGATAGACTTACCAAGTATGCACACTTTTGTTCATTATCTCATCCATTTAAGGCAAGTATAGTTGCTACTAAATTTATGGAAACAATTCAAAAGCTACATAGAAACCCAAAGATTATTGTAAGCGACAAAGATCCCATTTATGCTAGAAATGATTGGACATAATTATTTTCTTGTTTGGGTACTCAAATAGCTCATATCTCACCTTGTCATCCTTATTCTCATGGGAAAAATGAGGTATTGAACGAATTTTTGGAAGGATATCTTCGTTGTTTTGTATCTGATAAAAAGCACAATGGGTCAAGTGGTTACCTTTGGTTGAGTGGTGGTATAACACTTTATTCCATATTGTAGAAAAAATGGCCCCATCTATTCCACTTTATAGATATCATCCACCATCCATCACATTATATTTAAGAGAAAATTCTAAGTTTCAAGCAGTGGAAGATCACATCGAGCATCAACAACAAGTTCTTCAACTCTTAAAGGATAACCTAAATTTGGCACAAAATCGAATGAAACAATAGGAAGATCAACATTGTAGTGAGAAAAGTTTTGATGTAGGATACTGGGTATTTTTACGGATACAACCATACAAACAAATTTCCCTTAAGCAAGCTAATAATTATAGTAAATTATCGCCAAAGTGTTATGGTCCTTACAAGGTGTTGTAAAAGCTTCATACTATGTCATACAAATTGGAGCTCCCTGCTTCTTCTCAAGTGCATATATTTTTCCATGTTTCATGCTTAAAGGAAGTTATAGGTGACAAACTTCCCATTCAAAAAATATTGCCAGAACTTTATGAGGACTAAAAAATAATATTGGAACCTGAAGCAGTCACAGAAGAAAGAACTCGAAAGCTACAAAATAGATCAATTTCAGAGTATCTCATCAAGTGGAAGAACTTACCCACTGAAGATTATAGATGGGAGGATGATAATTTTATACAGAAGCATCCAAAGCTACTCAATCATTGAGGATGACACTTTTTTGAGGGAGAGGGGTATGTTAGGTCCCTATATTACTAGTGTAGTACCTTATTGTTGTTAGTGTAGCCTCCTTATTGTTATTGTTGTACCCTTGTAACCCCCATATTGTGATTATTTTGCCCTTAAATTATTATTGCTAGGATGGATAGGATTATATTGTGACCCCATGGACTCCTATATATATATAAATAAGATTTTGTAATTTGTATCATCAAATAATTGTTAATTTATGTAATGTAAAGGAGGTTTCCCCCTCAAAGCGGCTTATTTCTAAAGCGTTGATCTCTCTTTTCATCTATTTTTTGAGATGGTTTCATAAAAAATTCCAAGCGTATCATCAAAATAGCACACCTTATCACCCTCACGAAAATGGTACAGTTGAATCTTTTAATAATATTTTGGCGAATTCTCTCACCAAAGTATGCAATGTCAGCAAAAATGATTGGGATTTGAGAATTATAGCAGTATTAAGGGCATATAAAACAACCTTTAATAAGTTGATAGGATAGACACCTTTTAGGTTGGTTTGTGGATATGAAGTAGTTATGCCTATGGAATATATTGTGCCTAATCTCAGAATTGCAACAATAACCAATATGGAAGAAAATGATATCATCGAAGAAAGGCTATAATTTTTGCTTTCTCTTGAGGAAGACAGATCCATTATAGATATCATTAGCAAGTATAAAAAACAAGGGAAAAATCCTATCATGACAAGCAGATTAAGAAGAAAATATTCAAGGAAGGAGACCTAGTGCTGATGTATGATAGCCACTTCGTGAAGTTCACTGAAAATTTCCACATGGATTGGTTGGGACCATATATTATCAAACATGTCTCATAGGGAGGCACAGTTCATCTTGTGAATTTTGATGGTCATATGATGCCATGACGAGTAAATGGAAGTAGATTGAAGCTAGATAGGGATGAATCCGTCCCTGGAACTTCGCGCTGACTATATGAAAGGGAAAAAATATTAGTGCTACAATAAGTTGTAAGAGAGCACAAAACTATATACTACTCTAGGACAGAATGGCTTCAACAAAGCGGAAGTACTACATGATTTTCAAAAAACTGGCAGAGTTCAAAGAAACTACGATGAGGAAGGAATTTTAGATCTAAGGCCTTTGTGAACCAAAATGTAGATGAATGTATTTAAGATTAATAACGTCATTAGGATTTGGTCGACGTTTTGAACCCTATAATGTTGATCATCCTCATGAAAAGGTGAAGAATCTAGTCAATCTTATTGAATAAATAAGATTGCGAACTGAAGCAAGGTGGGACCTGAAGCAAGGTTCGTCGAAGTCCACCATAAATATGATCATTTGAGTTGTAAAAACGTATTTTATAGAAAAAATTCCATTGAAAGGAGGAGGTGATATGTATTTAATGAGAATAATTGCGAAAATTTGTTGTGAAATATACATTTATGAAGCGAATCTTAAGAGAATCATGGAGTTCGAAATTCAAATTGGTTATAAATATTTCATCTTGCTCCGCATTCAGAAAATTTTCTCACTGACAAGTAAAATTGTGATTTTTCTCCTAAGTAAGAGCCCAGAGATTTGTTGCATGTCTAGAAAGGGTTTCAAGGATCTTGAACAAAAATTTCTCATAAGAGGACCAGGAAACATCATGACTGCCACACAATTGTCGCTTTTCACACAGTTGAGGTTGTCGAGGAAGTACTTTGCTACAGGAGAAGCACAGACAAAGAAGCCGAAGAAGCTTTTCGTAAGACAATCACCAAGAAAGAACATCACTAAGGAACAACGAAATAAGGAGAGGATTTATAAGAAGAAGTAGCCAATGGGAGTTCAAGGATACAATGAAGAATTTATGGCCAGTGGGATAGAAGATATTGATGCAGAAGATGTGTAACCCATTTCTAGGTTGCCACCGTATATGCCTCCAGGGAAATCGACAGAAAAATTGAGAAAGGACCCAGACACCACCAAGTTCAAAATATTTACACCATTGTTACCGGAGGGCATGCCCTTTGAGGGATAATTTTTGGTGAAGGTTCCACAGTTGTGCATGGAGGACTAGTATTTTATTGACAAGAGTATTATCCCTAGTTTGAACATAGAAAATATTTGCACACAATATATTATGAAGAAACTGGAGTGACAAGGCTTGAGCCACTTAGGCGAGTAGCAAGATTTCAACGAGCAAGACTTCTGAACATGCTTTATGTTCCACATTTTTGGCACAAAAACATCAACACCATTTGTGTGCGCTAACTATTGGATTTAGTACATGATAAGTGTATTTTGTTGGGTGAGAGAATCCACATTGACGATATGTTGATCCGACAGATAACCACACTTCCTTGCCAAGGATTGAACGCCACTGATAAATTTATCGATAAAAATCAAGATAAGGAGATCGCAGATAAGATGAAGGAAAAATAAAACCTAATAAAGAAATACCATGGATACGCTATCAACTCAATCACTAATAAGGCTGTGTACTTCGCCCCACAGATTTTTGCTAGAAATATTATGTGGAAGTGTCGAGCAGGAGAGGTGTCAGCATGAGTTGTGTCTTTGGCTGCACAATGCAGAAAAACAGTCCAGTATAAATGGGTTGGTTATTTGTGTAAGGGGTTTTTGGATGATTTCTAAGAGGCCCAGGAGGATGGGAAGCAATTTAACTATGTGTGGTTATTTCTCTTAATAGATTTGATGGCATCAAGAGAGCTCGAGGAGTCGTAATTGACGAATGCATATCTGAGTCTCTACGAAGCTGCAAGGTATGCCTCACAATGTTTTTCTAAGGAGCCGATGCAGGTTACAAATAAAAATTTATTATGGGTCTTATTGGAGATGGGTTTGTGCATGGGGGTGATCCAGAAGCCAAGTTTTTCACCTATTTTGTTTGAAGAATATCACGCGATTTTAGAGTTCAAAGAAGATTTTCATGGTCACAAAGGAGGATCTTGCACATATTCTACGTAGACGGGAAAGTCATTAGTGTAATCCCCTAGATACAGAACATGCAAGAATCAGTGGGCCAACTACCATGGTGAAGAAAGTCATAGGGACAGGAAAGGACATAGAAAAAGACACTGAGAAGGAAGAAAATCCATACACTGAGAAGGATGGAGAAGAAACTGTGGGGGATGATCAGGGTAGCAAGGATCCCCTAGACGATACAATAGCAACCATAGACCCCCAGTTTAATGTCAAGAAGTGACAGATTCCTACTATGGGAGGAGAGTGAAGGAAACTTGAGTCTAATCGCTCCACAAGGGCAGAGACGATGGTCCTTACTAAAGGGGATGTCTATGAGATTAGTGACAAAGAACGACATGTCACTGAGGACATCTGGGGTCACATAGAGGATTAGTACAAAGCCATATTGACAGAGGTCCAATATGGCCTCAATTATTTAAATTTACAAGCAAGCATAGTCCAATAGAGCATGACTTAAGTGAGTGTGACTCAATCAAGCTTGGCTCAAGCAAGTGTGGCCCCAGTGAAACAAAAAATGTAACGAGTAAAACAGATGGTGCTAACAATGGAATTTCGTGCTCTGAAGGTATTTGGAGGGACATTAAATTTTGATAATGTCTAATATAGTGAGCACGCACAGCACTGGAAAAAAATTAGTTTAAATCTCGTTGTGTTTCCCATCCAAGTGTTGCGTCATTTTCACTAGGGAGTTACAAAGGCATTTGAGGTGCACAAGTAGCGGGCCTTGCTAGTCATCAAATAAGTACAAATGGACAACAAGCGCATGTTTGATGACATGCAGAAGGAAATAGAGGACCGCAATGATCCAATGACACACATACAAGAACTATAGGAGAGTATTACTAAAGCTTGCAACGAGCTTCCCGGTCTCTTGATCCAAGCCGAGGAAGCACGAGAGTAAAAGATTGATAAGATGGCTACTATAGTTAAAGAGTCAAAGAACGAGATGGAAAAATTTAAGTTCGAAATGAAGCTGTAGATTCATGAGTTATAGTTGAAGATGAAACCAACTACACCACTAGAGGTGCAGGAACAAAGGGAAGTAGATATGAGCGCTACATTAGAAGACATCGTACACACAGTCAAATCTTGTGACCAGATATTTGGATACACTATGGATATTTAGACCTCGTTGCAGGAGGATCCCAATGTAAAACAGATAGAAAATGAGATTCTTGAAAAGAAAAACCAATATGATGAGATCGAATTCATGGCATGGAACCTAGCACCTGCACAACCATTTTCTCGCCTAGAAGAGGGGGCATATCTGAAAAGTCATATCAACGAGATCTGGAGAAAGGAACATATAATCACAGTGTGAACCTAGCCACGGAAGGATAAGGCCATGCAATTATCAAAAACTATAGATACCAATATTAAGGAAATAAGAAAGAAGCAGAAAGATCTGCTTCAATAGACTTCAGGACAGACTACAAAAAAAATGTTGGGAGAGGTGTGCCAAACATAGATGTAGTTTGTAGTAATGATTCAGCTACTGAAGGATTCATACACCATCATAAAAGAAATTACATATGGCACGCCAGCTGAGTGACTTGGGACAATTCACATGTGAGTGTCACGGGCCTGTTGGGTAGGGCCCAACTTAGTTCAATTTTAGGGGAAAGACTCCATATTTTAAGGAAATGGAATGCACAATCTAGTAGAAAGAAGACAATGGCACAGATTTTAAGAGCTTCACACGAAGTTTTAGGAGTCTCGAAGGCTTTGGGGAAGGTCAAATAACCTCTTTTTGTAAAGGGATTGGGTTTTGTTTTAGTATTTTGAGCTCCAACCATGGTTTTCGGACCATGGTATTGTAAGAAATAGTGCTATATAAGGATATGTCTTAGGGATTTAAGTCAAAAAATATATGATTTGTTATTTAATGAAAGAAGCATGAACTAAGTTTGAATTATTTATATATTTCTTTGTTTTGGGTAAAAGGGAGGCTTTGAAGTTGTGTGTGCGGAGGCCTTAGAAATTCTACATCTATGTGCGCATATGCCTACAGCTAAGTGTGTGGGGAAAAAAGGGTTGTAACTGAAGAATATTGATTAATAAAAGAAGGATTTGAAGGAATTTCTATGTATTTCTCATTTATGTTTAAGTTATATGTTTATGTGAATTATCTGTGCTAGATTAAGGTTTTCTGGATATTTACTATATGAATTCATATCGAATGCTTACATGTTGTTTTATATGATGAATATTGCATGTTAGAGTAGAAATGCGTAGCGCGCAAGGTGATTAAGTGAGTAATTGAATAATGGTTTTCCTAGCAAGTTAATGGTTCAACGATGCTCGGATTGAGCCCTCAGTAGAGATAAGCCTTAAAGTCACACTCCATATTACCTTTGGATTCAAAACCCTGGTTTTATCATCCCCCAATATTTCCTCGAGTGAGACGTTGGTCTGCATAGTAGATCTTTGCTGAAAGGGCCGATAATAGAGGGTTTAGTTGGTAGTGCAACTATTCCAAACTTGGGTCTATACCCTGTTAGCCAACAATTTACCCTACAATGTTCTTCTCTCTTCATCCCTAACAATTTATTTAATCGACTTCTCAAAGAAATTAACCTTAATTCTATGAAAGGACAACCAATCCATTCCTAATAATACATCATAGGTGCCTACTGGGAGAACATTAAAATGTGTAACCATATGCATACTAGTTAACATCAAGGGGCATGATTTGACCCAATGCTCCACTCTCTTTTTTGTTCCTATTTTTAATTGGACCAATCATGATTCCTTTTGCACCTCTTTAGACAAATGACATTGTTCAACAATTTTTTGGATAATATAACTATAATTCAACCTTCGACCAATTAAAATAAATATGGTTTGATCACAGATCATACCTTCCATTTTGATAATGGATGATTGGTAGGAAACTTGTCTATTGTCCATTTCTACATAAATTCTGGACAGACATTGGGCCTTGTCCCTCACAACCTTCGTTTCATGTGTGTTTTACATTATTAATCTAGTTTTTCTTTGTTAAGGATTGTCCCTTTACCAGTGGTTCTCCTTGTAAGTCCATAATTGTAGGAGTTTTCTTCCTTCACGTCTGGTTTGTTCTCTTGTGGGTAAAGTAATGTGACCTCTTTTATCAATGAAAATTTTATGTTGGATCTCACCTATATCTATAGTGGAGAAACTTCTTCTCTTTTCTCTAGATCACAATATCATAATTTATTTCCTTATTCCTTAAGCGTCCATGGATCATTAAAATCGATTCATACTTTAAATGGCTGTAGCAGTCCATTGATGTACCTTTCAAAATTTTCCCTCTTATGCTTGAGGTACGGAAAATATCTTAGCAACTCCAAGAATTTGGCGATGTACTCGTCATCCATCATTTTCCCCATCTTGAGTTCATAGAACCCCATATAGTTTTTTTTCAATGTACTCATTAGATAGATATTTATCTTTGAAATGCCCCTCAAAATATTTGTAGGATAATTCTTCTCTTCTTATGTCTTTCATATTCTTCAAATATTCCAAAGAGATATTGACCTTTCCCATATCCTTGTCCCAACTTCCATACAGTTTTCATGGAAATCAGGTCTTAAAACTTTATCAAATTTTAAACATCTCAAAACTCAAAATAGGAATGGCTATTGCATCCATCTCATCTAGATATTTCTAGTTATATAAAAAATTTCTCAATTTTAATCGAGGATTAGAATATGGGGTTGTTTAAAAATGTTTTCATCAAACTCATGCCACGTCATCACACATTTTCCCATGGGCACCACTATGGCTATGCCACGTCATCCCAACTAGGGCCCATAGGACCAACCAAAAGTATATTTGTCACTTATTCCATATTATGTCCCAAGCTGTATATCCTTCTGAAGTGCCATACTTTATTGGAATATGATGGGTATATTCCCATCCCATCCATCATCTACAAGAGATTTTCCCCAACACTCAAATATGCTATCAACCTTCATCCTGGGGTGGGACGAACTTTCATTTACATGACCTAATGAGAAATTTTCCATAAATTATTGATAAATTTCCTGTTTCATGACATAAAAAGGGGAGCGACTTGAAAAATATCCTTATCACTAAATACTTTAACTATTACCATTATAGGAGTTTATTTCAGGGGTGTTTAATCGTGGAAAGGGAAGTCGCAGTTCAAAAATTCTGAGATAAGGATTCAAGCCCTTTATCATAGGCCTCATCATATGAGCCTTTCTATAAATCATGAATGCTAAGGTAAGGTATCTATATTTGATAATTATATTGTATATCATCCACCTCAATGCATTTTGAGTGGGAAAAAGAGAGGAATCAACTCACAGGATCTTTTTTATCGGTAGAACCCAGTTTGGAAAAATAGGGTTTGAAGCCTTCTAGGAGAATTTTGAGGCATGAAACAATTTTTTGGGGGGTAAATTTTTTTTCTTTTCCGCTCCCCATTTCATGCTATTATATAGACAAATATATTTTAAACAACACAAGAAGCGGATTTATCGAAGTACTTATGCAAAAGTTATGCCACTCAGAAGTTGACCTTCTTGTTTTCACACCTATATTTTGGGAGGATGTTGCCTCAACCCCCATTATTCATCGAAAATGTGCTAGCCATGTGATTATGATGTAAAATAATCTAAAAGAGTCTATATTTTAACTCTATTTGAGAGTCGATGTATTCAAAATTAACCACTAGTAGGCTATTAGGGTGTGTTATAATCGAGTCAACGAAAGGAAGAGGCATTCCATTATTTCGAGAGAATTTTGTTCCATAGTTTATAAAATGTAGAGAAGAGAGACAGGAAGTAGAGAACATAGAGAGGATATACACATTATAGCATCCCACGGGCCACAGTTATTACTTATTTGCATCTGTAACCATATTTACAGACATAGAAAGAGAACGAAGAAACCTCACCTTCTAGTTGGGTTTCCTCACAAAAAGTTTTCCCAAAAATCATATTTTTTTTCTTATGTTTTTGTGTGAGCTTATTTTTTCATTCTCTAAATTTCTATATAATTTCCATTCATGTGCATGCACTAGTTACAGTAAAATATATAGATCTAGAAAATAAATAAACTGTAATAGTTTAAAATAAAAATATTTTAATATATTATTATCAGATCTGTTATGGTGAATTTTCTAGTGGAATATCTAAGGAATTTTAATTTGGTATCAGAGAAGGTTTCTTTGGGTATTTTTTGGAGATTCTAAGTATCTAGATTAGTGGGGTTGAGAATTTTTAAAACCATAATAATGGGAGACAAATTTGTAAAAAAACCTTGTGATCATGTAGAGGTGAGGTTTACGTAGTTGGAACAACAATTCGCAGATATCAAAAACAATTTAAGCCTCCGCATGGTGGCCTTGAATACAATGCTGAGGATATTTGGAGAAGATGGGGGTTTGATTACAGAGGAAAAATCAAAATGAATATTATAATATAAGGGATAAACAGAGATCTGGATAACAAAGGACCTGAAAAAGATCAACCTAGTTTGAGTGTCGTGAAGTAATCATGATCCCCGTTTAAAATGGAATAAAAATTAAATATCAATTTGTACCATCGTGAGATCAACAATTTGAAGTTGAATCTCTGGTTGTAACAAATATAAGTTTATTTTAGCTTCCATCACATCAAGGAAGGGAAAAAGATCCCATTTTCATGGCTAAAATTGGAGGGCCATGCACTAACTGAGTGGGATATCCACATGAAAAACCTATGGTTGGAGGGAGAACCTCCAATAACTTAGTGGGAGGTTTTAAAAACCCTCATTAATTCATAGTTTTATCCCACAGGGTACGTGATCAGGTGTTCATAAATTTTTCTCAAAATTGAAAGTTACAGGATTGGATTGAAACTAGGATGGTTGCATAGATCTCATCTTCTTGATTCCAGAGCCGCGACTGGTTAAAAAAACTGATGTCGTATGAGGGAAATATCACGTTCTAATTGATTTCCCAAACAACTAAAATTTGCGACACAGTTGACTGGGATGC
Source organism: Pinus albicaulis (assembly GCA_034641835.2). Lineage (NCBI taxonomy): Eukaryota > Viridiplantae > Streptophyta > Pinopsida > Pinales > Pinaceae > Pinus > Pinus albicaulis. The sequence goes on from JAXQQM020081584.1 coordinate 167,836, forward strand.
CCAGTCAGCATGCAGCATGAACAGTCAGTAAAAAGAAATATTCTAAAGAATATTCCTCTTCTCAGAGTCGGTCAGAGGATGACAAGTGGAATTGTTCTATTAGTTGGATGGGATGTACGTTTTATTTTTGTGGGAAATTGGAGGGTGACACGTGGCCATCCCTGAGGCCGCCACATCTCCCCTAGAAGGTGTGTTAAAATTTTATGAGGTCCGCAAGGCTCGACCCCACGACCACCGGCAGAACAACAAACAACCACAATTTTCTGCGCTACGCTATGAGTCTTAATTTCTATAGCTTGCGGGTAACATTTGAAGTTTAAAACCTTTGCATATGGGGTTTGGGACCACTGGTGGTCTAAGTTATATGGTCACATTCCACTGCAACAAACCGAAACATAAAAAACAATGCTGACAACAACTATTCTGCAACGATTTCATTTAAACCTTGTCACATGTGATAAATCTCCACACAGTTAAGGTTTATCCGCCGACAATTTCGGTTAACTCCGACATTTAATTTAAAACCATGTCACATGGCTACATTCCCATGGTTAAGGTCTTTTCTCTGCCGTTTTAAACTTCAACCGTTATGGTCAGGTAGGGTTGGCGGGTGCGCATGTGGCCACCCCTATCCTTAGTATTTAATTTACAGTTAGCGCTGGCGGAAAATTTAGAGCACGCCCTAAATTTGCGGATTTGGAAAATTTAATTCCATTTATGTGAATTTATCCACAATTAGTGGATGTTTTCTAGGAGTTACTGGGAAAATTACTTGGAGGGTCAATTTTCTCCCAATCTAAGTGAATGAAGAGTCTATATACACTAATTGGAGCATTTTGGAGCCTTTGGTGTAGAGAAACAACCATTAGAGGCCTGTAAACACATGTATTTGCTAAATTTTGAGCATAATGAAAGATGGACATGCCATTGGGAGCTGGAGTAGCAGATGTAGCCCAAGAGGGGTGAACCGCTTCATCATTATTGTTGTGTAAATGTTGTGTGGTTTTATGTTATGAAACTAGCTCCAAAAATAGAAGAAAAGAGAGATCAATACCTTAGAAATCAACCACTTCCAGGGGGAAACCTCCAATAAATTACATAAATGAACAATTCTTGGATGATACAAATGACCAACACCTCCTTCTATATATAGAAGTCCATGGGGTCACAATATAATCCTATCTGACCTAAAAATAATAATGTAAGGGCACAATAATAACAATATTGGGCTTACAGGGGTACAACAATAACAATAAGGGGGTCACACTAACAACAATAAGGGACTATACTAGTAATATAGGGACCTAGCATGCCCCTCTCCTTCAAAAAAGTGTTGTCCTCAATGTTTGAATAGATCTAGATGCTTCAGACACTCCCCATCCTCCCATGTGTAGAATAATCAATGGGTAAGTTCGTCTTCATTTTTTTGATGAGATACTCAAATTGATCGATTTCGTAGTCAGTTACTTGTTTCCGTGATTCAAGCTGTGTTCCAATATGATTTTTCCTTCCTCATCAAGTTCTAGAAATACCATTTGGAACTGTAAGTGTGTTCTATCCCCTATAACCTTTCTTAACCATGTCCATGAAACATGTCTGATGTTCTGTGAGTTGCTAGGAAGCTCCAATTTAGTGCCATAAGATTAATATTTTGGTAACACCTTGTAAGGACCATAGTAATTTTGCGATAATTTATTATCCTTCTTAGCTTTCTCGAGGGAAATTTTCTTGTATGGTTGTAGTCGTAAAAATACCCAGTCTCCTATATCAAAAATTCTCTCGCTGTGATGTTGGTCTACCTCTTGTTTCAATCGATTTTGTGCCAAATTTAGGTTGTCCTTTAAGGGTTGGAGAACTTCTTGTTGATGGTAGATGTGATCTTCCACTGCTTAAGCCTTAGAATTTTCTCCTAAAATAAGATGTGATGGACGGTGGATGATATCCATAAAGTGCCATAAATGGGGTCATTTTTGTTGGAGTATGGAAGGAAGTGTTATAACACCATTCAGCGAGAGGCAACCACTTGACCCATTATGTTTTTCTTATCAGATACAAAACAACAAAGATATCCTTCCAAACATTTATTCACTATCTCATTTTGACTATCATATTGAGGATGATAAGATGAGCTATGAACTAGTTGAGTAACCAAACAAGAAAATAATTTTGTCCAAAAATTTCCAGTAAAAATGGGATCTCTATCACTTATAATAATCTTTGGGTTTCCATGTAGCTTTTGAATTATTTCCATAAATGCAGTAGCAACTGTACTTGCTTTAAATGGGTGAGATAATGCACAAAAGTGTGCATACTTGGTAAGTCTATCAACTACCACCATGATGACACTCTTTCCTTCGGACTTAGGTAAGCCTATGATAAAATTCATTGAAATCTCCTCCCAAAGTTGACATGGAATGGATAAAGGTTGTAGAAGACCCAGGGTCTTAATTGTATCAACTTTATTTTGCTAGCAAACCAAACATTTCGCCACCAAATTTTGAATATCATATTTAAGGCCATCCCAAAAAAATTCTTTCTTCACCCAGTGGTAAGTTTTTGAAAATCCTGAGTGTCCTCCTAAAGGAGAAGTGTGAAATTCCAAAAGAATCTTTTGTTTTAGTTGGTAATTCTTGCAAATATATAAGCGATATTTGTATCATAAGGAATCATTTTTCCAGCTAAATGTATAATATGTACAAGGATATTGCTGAAACTTTTGAATGAGTATCCACATTTCTTCGTCCTTCTTCCATTTATCCCTTGATTCGATTATCCAATCTGGTTGGATAATAGAAATAGCACAAAGGAATTCTTCCACCTCTTCATCCTTTCTTGAGAGTGCATTTGCAACAACATTTAGCTTCCATTTTTTGTAGATGATTTCAAAATCATAACCCAGCATCTTTGTGACCCATTTTTTCTACTCTTCTGAGGATAGCCTTTGTCCCAAAAAGTGTTTAAGACTATCATGATAAGTTTTTACCTTGAAGTGTCTTCCCACTAGGTAAGGTTGCCATTTATTTAGTGCATGTAGTATTACCAACATTTCCTTCTCATAAATATATTTCTGTAAATAGTTTCCTTTGATTAGATGACTTTCAAAAGCAATGGGTATTCCTTATTGCATTAAAACAACACCAATTCCATTTCCTCAAGCATCACATTCCACAATAAATGTTTCTGTGAAGAATGGCGTAGCTAAGACTGGTGCTAGGCACATTGCCTCTTTAAGATGTTCAAAGGCCTTAGTTGCTTCAGGAGTCCATGAAAATGCATCTTTCTTCAAGAATGTTGTTAGAGGTGCTGCTATTCTCCCATAATTCTTCAAAAACTTGCGATAATACCCTGTTAACCCGAGAAATCCTCGCAACTGCTTTATGGTTGTGGGGACTTTCAATTCCTTAATGGATTTAATTCTGTTAGGGTCTACCTTAACACCCTCGTGAGATACAATATGACCCAGATATTCCACCTCGTGTACTCCAAAGAAACATTTGGATGTTTTTGCATAAAATAGTTTCTCCTCCAATAGTTTGAGCACACTGTCAACATGTTGAACATGATCCTTCCAAGACCTGTTGTAGAGTAGTATGTCATCAAAAAATACTAGCACAAATTTTCTAAGGAATGGTTTGAAAATGGAATTCATCGACCCTTGAAATGTAGAAGGTGCATTACGAAGGCCAAAAGGTATGAACAAAAATTCATAATGACCCTCATGAGTTCGAAATGTTGTTTTGGTAATATCTCCTATCTTCATTCTAATTTGATAATATCCTGAATGAAGATCCAACTTGGTAAAGTAAATTGCTCCATGTAAATCATCCAATAATTCATCAATCACAGGAATGGGAAATTTATCTTTAATAGTGAGGTTATTAAGCTCCCTATAATTTGGACACATGCACCATGATCCATCCTTCTTGTGCACCAATACTACTAGAGCAGAGAAAGAACTTTGACTAGGTTTAATTATACCATCCTCTAACATTTCTGTAATCATACGTTCAATTTCGCTCTTTTGGACATAAGGATATCTGTAAGGCCTGATGTTTGGAGGGACACTTCTTGGAATCAAATGAATAGCATTATCATGATCATGAATAGGTGGGAGTCCTTTGGGAGTTTCAAACACCTTGGAATGATTGTCCAAGACTTTTTCGAGATCTGGAGAAATAATTGATTTTGATGTTGGAACTTCTAGTGAGCATAATTGTGCAATTACACCTCGTTGTTCTTTCTTCAGAAGATTTGTCATGACATTAGAGATTATTATCTTTCCTGGCTTCCCTTTTATACCTCGTAATTCGATTTCCTTTCCTTCCGAAAGAAATTTCAAGAAAATTTCTTGAAAATTAAAAGCTACCGTCCCAAAATATTGTAACCATTGTACTCCTAGTACAACATCGGCACCTCCCGTTAGAATATAAAGCATTGGAATATTCAGTACATATTCCCCCATGGTTAGTTTGATATTATGTCATTTTCCAGAGCAATTTATCGTTCCTCCATTTTCAACCATCACTTGAAATTCTGGTGCTTGGTATAGGAAACAATTCGTTCCTTGGCTACCTTATAATGAATAAAATTATGGGTACTACCCGAATCAATCAACACTATTACCTTTTTCTTCTTGATATGTCCTTCTATCTTGAGAGTTTTAGGAGTGGTAATTCCTGCCAATGCATTACACGATATGATCAGACTCATTTCTTCTTCTTCTAGGGTTGGTTCTTGGTGTGTATCCTCTTCTTTTGAAGCTTCTTGTTCATTTTCTTCCTCTTCACAATCTATGTAAAATAATTTCTTCGCAGCACACTTATGAACTTTAATTATTTTCTATCACAACTATAACAAAGACATTTTTCTCTTTTTTCTTCCAATTTTTTTGGTGTCAACCTTGTAGGTTGTGGAAGTATAGGAGTAGGAACACTTCCATCCTTATAGATGTGATTGGTAGGCTTCCTTGTCGCCATAATTTTACATTCAATTTTTCTTGCCAACCTGAATGGCATCTCCAATGAATCAAGTTCCCAGATGCGAAACTCATGTTGGATGTTATCCTTTAAATTCCCTATGAAAACATAAATCCTGTGTTCCTCTGGAATATCAGTTACCCTTATATTCAATTTTTGGAAGTCCTCAATGTGCTCCACCACTGAACCATTTTGTTTGAGATTTATCAATTGGCTAAAGAAGGTGTTTGTCTTTGTATCCTCATAATGAACTATCATTTCCCTCGTAAAAATTGACCAAGTGACGATTTTTTTATGGGAGTAAAGACATCGATACCATACAAATGTATTTTGTTCTAAATGTAAAGTTGCAATGCATACCTTTTGTGTGTTTTTCACATTATTGAGATCAAAATATTGCTCCATCTGTAGTATCCATGTTACGGGATCCTTACCATCAAAATTCCTCATATCCATCTTTGGAATATGGTGGTTCTTCCATCCAACATTAGATTTTATGAAATCATTATTAACATTTATTTTTTTCTCATCATAAGTTTCCTCTATTATCTTTTCGCTATTAGGAAACATTTCTTGTATTAGCTTTTTCAAACCTTCCATGTCTTCTTTTAGATCATTCTTCATGTTTTCCATGTTGTCTTTAATTTTTTCATCGATCTTAGCTTCCATGTCATCCATCTTAGCTTCCATGAAATCCATATTAGCTTCCATTCCAGCTTCAATGCCATCCAACTTAGCTTCCATGCCTTTCTTCAAACCATCCATCTCATTTTTTGTTGATCTTTGCGAGAGCGAAATTTGGTGCACTTGATCTTGTAATTTTGACATGTCATGTTGCAGTTCTTCATCTTCATGGGTCATATTAAAGCCTTATGAAGGGTTAATTGGTGTTGAATTCTTTTTAGGGGATATTTTAGAAGCCAATACTGATATCTATTCTACAATATTCCCTTGGAATCAATTCAAACTTATTTTTCAAACAAGACTTATGCAATTCGAAAAAAATACAAACCTTTTTCTTGCTTTTGAGGAGCTCTATATTGGAACTGAATTATCCTTGTGATTTAGGATATTCAATATTTTAAATACTGTCACTTAGTAGCCCTCTGAATCTTCTTTCGAATGCCACAGGTCTGACCCAATTTGTATTCTTCAAGGCAAAGTTATGCCCAATCACCTGCAATGACTTAATTATGGACTGGTTCAGTAGAGTGAACTTGTATGGTGTGCCGCATGTCATCGTTTCCTCCTTCAGAATTTAAATTCATATACAGGAAACTACAGTCTCTGTACTTGCGGCCACTTTTTACAGAATTCCAATTAGACACTCAGAGAGAGAGAGTTATGACAATTTTCCTACGGTCACCACTTTGAGATGAAATTCGGGAGCATGAAAAAACCATAACATCCACAGATCATATCTATGCAAATATTGTGAACCAATATCTGAAACTTTTATATGAGGTTCCTTAGGATTGCGGATTTGGTCTATAAAAACTTTGTCTTCTGGACCTCCGTAGAAAGAAATTTATAGCGAAAATTCCACGATGACATGTTTTAGGTGAAATTGAGGAGCCTCAAAAATCCCTAAATCCATAGATCATATCTTCGAAAATATTCCGAACCAAGATGTGAAATTTTTGCAAGACGTTAATTAGGATTTTAGCTTTTCTCTATAAAAATTTTAGCTTCTGAAACTTCGTAGAAAAAAACTTATAGAGAAAATTCCACGATGACATGCTTGGAGAAGTGAAACCCTATAATCCCAAGCTCTAATACCAAATGTTATGAAACCAGCTCCAAAAATAGAAGAAAAGAGAGATTAACGCCTTAGAAATTAGCCACTTCGAGGGGGAAACCTCCAATACATTACATAAATGAAAAATTATTGGATGATACAAATGACCAAAACCTCCTTCTATATATAGGAGTCCATGGGGTTACAATATAATCCTAGCCGACCTAACAATAATAATGTAAGGGCACAATAATAACAATACTGGGGTTACAGGGGTACAACGATAACAATAAGGGGGTTACACTAACAAAAATAAGGGACTATACTAGTAATATAGGGACCTAACATTTTATTTCTCTATTTCACATTATTCTTTAGTGTTATTTTCTCTTATTTCATGCTTCTAATTCACTAAAATTACTTACAATTCATGGTTAAAATCCTCAATACTTAAGAAAACTATGGAGACAAGTATGAACATGTTTTATCACTGAAAAGGCACTTAGCACATAAAACTAATACAGTCCTTTGAGATCAGGTTAGTATCGGAGCTAGAGTTTATTCTCTGGTGTTGTTATGTGTAAATATTTGTTTAACTGTTTGCAAGTTTTAGATGCTTACTAGGCTCAAGCTCAAGAGAGGAGAAGGCACATTGGTGGAATCAAGGGGGTCTCAAAGTGAACCACAACAAAAGAGAGCAATATTTCCACAATTTCCACCACCTAGTTCACCTCCTAAGTAAGAAGAAGCAGCATTAAGCATGCCTCCAGAGGAACAAGAAACCCATGAAGAAGTGGATCCCAAAGAGGAAGAAAGATTGTTCAGGAAAGAATTCCTTGACATGACTGATATGGTTAGAATAATTTATGAAGAAAGGAATGAGAAACTAGAAGGAGAATGATCTAAACTTGACAAGGAAGGACAAGGATCATTAGGAGGTCACAATGATGAAGATAAATCAAAGAAGGGAAATGGAGGCAATGAAAAGTCACAATCCTCACCCTCATCATCATCATCCTTTACTTCATCTTTGGTACATCAGCGACATAAATCAAAGAACACTGGTAAAATTCCTTTTTTAAAACATGATGTTAAGTTTGAATTACCAATGCTTAATGGTGAAGTCAATGTAGAAAAGCTTGATAATTGGATTAGGGAATTGGAGGTTTATTTGAGAATCCAAAACCTTCAAGATGATGATACCAACATCCAATTAGCTTCATTGAGAATGGAAGGTGTAACAATTGTTTGGTGGGAAGCGAAGACAAAGGAGGATATCACGAAGCATGGTAAGATTATTCTATCATGGACTGATTTCATTACTACAATAAAACAACAGTTTAATCCATTAGCTCATATGCAGAAAGCCGTAATGATCTGGAAAAACTTTAGGCAATCAAAGGGACAGAATGTGCAAGAATACACCCAAGAATTTGGGAGAAGGACTCTCTTATTAGGGGTATATTTGCAGAGCCAAGATACTTTCCTCAAATACATAGGAGGCTTACATAGCTACCTAAAACATACTATGCTCATGTTTAACCCCACAAGTCTAGATGAAGTATGTGTTCAGGCCACACATCTAGAAGCTAGAGGGAAAAACATTTCTAAAGAGGGTAGGAAGAAACCTTTTAAGAGGAAAAAAAAAGAGAAGACCTCGAAATTTAAAAGCAAAAAGAATGCATCTGTTAAGAAAGAGGGAGAAAAAAGTGGTTTGTAAACATTGTTCAAAAGAATGAAATGATGAAAATAATTGTTGGAAATTACATCCTGAAAAGAAGCCTAAGTACTACAAAAACAAAGGGAAACATAAAACTGCAGCTACAAATCAACATGATTTAGGAGAGGATTCAGGTGATGAATCTAAAATTACAACCATGGGATTGAAGAACATTAAGGGAAAATAAATTGAAACTAAAACCAGTACTATTACGTCAAACTGTCACATACATGCTCTGAATGAAGAAGAAAGAATTGAACTGTTTCATGTGAGGGTCATATCCAAACATACCAAGATTGACACATTGTTTGAAAGTGGGTCACAAGAAAACTTAATCTCTGAAGACTTGTTCAAGAAACTTAAACTTGATTTTGTAATCAACTTAATCTTGGGTTTGTAAGGATGAAAATTTACAGGTTTCAAAGAAGTGTATATTGCAGTTTGCAATAACTGCACATTTTGTTGACATGGTTGAATTAGATGTGGTTCCGCTTAACATAAAAGGTACTGTGTTGGGGAGTCCTTACTTGTATGACACGAAAGAAATATTCCATCGCCATGAGAACAAATACCATTTATTCAAATATGGCAAGGAGTACATTGTTAGAGCACATTGCAAGAAGATAAATATTGCTATGGTAAATGCTTGACAGGTAAAGAGGCTGGTAAATTCAAGTAAGAATTTTTTTCTTCTAATGATTAAGCCTAAATATGATGTTGATAATGAATCAATTGAGGGATGTGATCCTAAGTTGAAATCATATTTGAGTTGTTTCAGGAGCCAACAGGATTACCTCCACAAAGGGAGATTCAACATGAGATTTAGTTGCAGCAAGATTGTCCTCTTCCAAACATCAGTGTGTATCGCATGCCAATAATGGAGAATGTTTAAATAAAGAGGAAAATGAAGGAGATGTTGGACAAAGGTATCATAAGGCCAAACACTTCGCCATGCAATTCACCCATAGTCTTGATTCCAAAGAAATATGGGACTTGGAACATGTGTGTAGACTTCTGATTTTTGAACAAGATAACGGTAAATAATCGACACCCTCTCCCAAGGATAGATGATTTTCTTGATCAGCTGAAAGAAGCAATGTTTTTCACTAAGATAGATTTACAAAGTGGATATCATCAAGTAATAATTGCAAAAAGTGATATATGGAAGACTGCATTCAAAATAAAGCAAGGACTCTTTGAGTGGTTAGTAATGCCATTTGGTTTATGCAATTCACTAGCGACTTTCATGCGTGTTATGGATAGTGTTTTGTGTCCATTTCTTGATGAATTTGTGATTGTGTACTTAGATGAAATATTAATTTTTAGCAAGAAAAGAGAAGAACATGTCTTGCATGTGAATAGAGTGCTTGATGTTTTGAAGAAAGAGAAATTGTTTCTTCAGATGTCAAAGTGTGAGATTGGAAAGAATTCTTTGGTTTATTTGGGACATATTGTAGGAGGAGGCAAGTTGAGAATTGATCCCTCTAAAGTGGAAGACATTTCGAATTGGCCCACACCCAAGACAGTAACTGAGGTAAGAAGTTTCTTAGGTGCAGCTCAGTATTTGAGAAAGTTTATTGCTAAATTTTCTGCCACCACAACACCTATGCAGGCAATGACAAGTGTGAAGAAAGGCTACCAATGGGGAGGCAAACAATAGAAATATTTCGAAGCTTTAAAAGAAAAGATCAGTTCAGCTCTAGTCCTTTCATTACCAAATTTGAGATAGCCATTCAAGATACAAACTGATGCTAGTCATTATGCCATGGGTGTAGTTCTTTTGCAGCATTGTAAACCTATCTCTTTTCATTCTAAAAAATTCGATGGTGTTGTAACTAATTATCCTACATATGAAAAAGAACTATATGTGTTGGTATAAAGCATCAAGAATTGGAAACACTACTTTATGGGTAAAGAGACGATTATACATAACGATCACCAACCATTACAGTACTTGTAGTCATAAACAAAATTGCAGCAATCACGACATTTCAGGTGGATGGGATTTCTTCAACAATTTCACTTGGTTATAAGGTACAAGAAAGGTATTTTCAATAAAGTTTCTGATATGATTTCAAGACCAATTATAAGTGCTTCTACCTTACTAAAAAATGATTCTATTGTACATGAGAGTTACATAGAACAATATTCACATGATGTTGATTTTGAAGATGTGTATGCTAGTTTGAGTGAAGGGAATCAAGTTGAAGAAAATTATTATCACATGCTTAACAATTTTTTGTTTCATTTGGGAAAGGTGTGTATATCACAAGGAGAGAGGCTAAGTGTCATTAGAGAAGCTCATTCATCTCTTATTGCTGGACACTTTTAGGTAAGCAAAACAATGGCGCATCTACAAAGGTATTGTTGTTGGCCTCACATGATAGATAGTGTGTCACGTTTTATAAGAGGTTGTTCAATGTTTGCAACAAGCAAGCCTAGCAATAGAAAGCTTTGGTTGTACACACCACTATGGGTACCATCAAGGCCATGGGAGAGTGTCTCCATGGACTTTTTTGGAGGTCTACCTATGTCAAGAAAACATCATGATTATCTTTATGTAGTTGTGGATAGATTCAGTAAAATGGGTATACTTATGCCATGTAAGAAAACCAGTACTTCTGAACAAACTATTGAACTTTATTTTCAACATGTATGGGTTCATTATGAATTTCCAAATTCTATTTTTAGTGATAGGGATTCCAGGTTCATTGGGAATTTTTGTTCCAATCTTTGGAGTATGATGGAGACAAAATTGAAAAAGAGTATTTCTTTTCATCCGCAAATTGATGGCCAAACCGAGGTGGTGAACAGAACCATTGTGCATCTATTGAGAGGATATTGCAGCAAACATCCTAATTTGTGGGATGAGGAACTACATTACATTCATCACGCTTACAACTGGGCAAAGCACTCTTCTACAAATACATCACCATTTGAAGTATGCTTTGGGTATTTTCCAAAATCTCCATTAGACTTCATCTTTGAGAAGGATGTTTCAATCGATGGGCATAGTGATATTGTCAAGGCTCAAAATTTCATTGATTAAATTCAGATTATACATCAACAAGTTCAAGAACAACTTGAGAAAATTCAAAGCAAGTACAAAGAAAGGCATGACAAACTTAGAGTTGATCACAAGTTTCAAGAAGGAGATGAGGTATGGTTTCACATAAGCAAAGAAAGGATGCAAGGGGAAGGTAAAAATCTCAAACCCATTTGATATAGCCCATTCAATATTATAAATCAAGTTGGTAACAATGCATTTCAACTTGACTTGCCTACATATATTCAAATGTATTCAGTTTTTAATGTTGAAAACTTACGCTTGTATGAGCCACCTTTGATCGATGATCAAGGAAGTGATGTTCAACTACCTTCTATTGAATATTTCTCGCCAGAATTTCAGGATGAGCTCAAGGAAGATACAATTATTCATAGGAGGACAAGAGCATCTAAGAGGGGAAGTGTTGACCACCTTCGAGTTGGGCTTAAAGGCAGTAATCCAAGAAAGAAAAAGTGGATGGTGGTTGGAAATGTGAGGGAAATGTGGTGGTTGGGGTCCAAAAGCTTCCCAATGGGAAGGTGTGATCAGGTGTTCATAAATTTTTCTCAAAATTGAAAGTTACAAGATTAGGTTGAAACTAGGATGGTTACGTATATCTCGTCTTCCTGATTCTGGCACTGCAAACAATTCTAAAAAATGATGTCGTATGAGGGAGATATATCGTTCTGATCAATTTCCCAAAAAACTAAATTTTTCGATAAGGTTGACTGGGATGCCCAGTCAGCATGTAGGGTGCACAGTTAGTAAAAAGGAATATTTCGAAGAATATTCCTTTTCTCAGAGCCAGTCAGAGGATGACAAGTGGCACTGTTATATTTTTTTGATGGGTTGTACGTAGTGTCTTTATGGCCAATTGGAGGGTGACATGTGGATAGCCCTGAGGTCGCCACGTGTCCCTTGGAAGGTGTGTTAAAATTTTATGAGGTCCACAAGGCTTGACCCCACAACCTCCGAAAGAACAAACACCCGCCACAACTGTCTGCACTACGCTATGAGTCTTAACCTCTATAGCTTTTAGATAAAATTTGAAGTTTAAAACCTTTGCATATGGGTGTTGGGACTGCCGACGGTCCCAACCCACTGGCGGTCCAAGGTATATGGTCACATTCCGCTACAAAAAACTGCAACATAAAACTTAACGCCGACAACAACTATTACGCAACCATTTCATTTAAGCCTTGTCACATGTGATAAATCTCCACAAGGTTAAGGTTTATCCACCGATAGTTTCGGTTAACTCTAAAATTTAACTCAAAACCTTGTCACATGGATACATTCCCGCAGTTAAGGTCTTTTCTCCACCATTTTAAAATGTGAACGTTATGGTGAGGAAGGGTTAGCAGTTGCGCATGTGGCCACCCATACCCTTAGCATTTAATTTACAATTAACGCTAGTGTAAAAGTTAGAGTGTGCCCTAAATTTGTGGATTTGGCCAAATTTAACTCCAGTTATGTGGAGTTCTCCACAATTAATGGAGTGTTTCTAGGATTTGTTGGGAAAATGACTTGGAGGGTCAATTTTTTCCCAATCTAACTGTATGAACAATATATCTAGACTAATTGGAGGATTCTGGAGCCATTGGTGTAGAGAAAAAAATAATTAGAGGCCTGTAAACACATGTATTTGAAAAATTTTGAGCATAATGAGAGATGGACATGCCATTTGGAGCTGGACCCGCAGAAGTAGCCCAAGAGGGTTAAACTGCTTCATCATGCCTACTGTGGGAATGTTATGTGTGGTTTTATTTCTCTATTTTACACTGTTGTTCAGTGTTATTTTCTCTTATTTCATGCTTCTAATTCACCAAAATCACTTACAATTGATGGTTAAAATCCTCAATACTTAAGCGAAATATGGAGAAAAGTATGCACATGTTTTCTCACTGAAAAGACACTTAGGACAACAAACTAATACAATCCTTTCATATTAGAATGTGGAGGACCATTGTATTTGGTGGCATTACATTAGGAAAACTTGTGGCCAAAGCGTGTAGGATCACACTATAGAATTCAAAAACATGACTATAATGTTGGGTATCTATCAAAAGAACCCATATGTACTCTTCAAGTATTTAGGGGATCTAAACCGCCATCTATGCGAGCAAATGATGTTGTCCAAGATGAAATTAGTGGATGAGGCTTGTGTACAGGCAAAATACATGAAGAACATAGGCCTAAAGAGAGAACAATCGATTGGATCAAAGTAGAAGGATAAAAATGACACTTCTAAGGAGGGGAAAAAGAAGAAAAAAGGGGGAAAATATAAGAATACAATAGCCACAACACACCAATGTAAATATGCTAGAAACCACTACAACATCAATGGCCATAGAGAGGAAAAATTTTGGAATTTATATCCAAAGATAAACTTGATGAACAAGAAGAAAGATAAAAAAAAGAAGAATCTCACGACCACTTATTCAAGAAACCAAGTTGAAAGAAGATTAGATGTGGATGAGAATATTGTTTGTATATTAGTATAGAATGGGGTGAATCTGAGTAAAATTCAGCAATAGGAAGATAAATAAATGACCAAACAATTCCATATAAATATACAGGTCAAGAAGACAAAGATTAATTCTCTATTTGACTTAGGATCGTAGGTGAATCTCATTGAAACGGAGTTGGTCAAGAAGTTGTGGTTTCAAGTTTGTGATAATCCAAACCCATATCCATTGGGATGGGTAAATAAGGATGTAGATTTGAAGTTAACAAAATAGAGTAAAATTAGATTTTGTATTAGTGTTTATTTTAATGATGAAGTAGATCTAAATGTGGTTCCCCTTGATGTTTGTTGAGTCTTGTTTGGGAGTCTATACATGTACATGCATGATGAAATATTCATGAGGAGAGCCAACCCATATCGACTCGTCAAGGATGAAAAATATTTCATCATCAATGCGCGAAAAGGAAATTCATCCAATAAGAAGTATTTTTTGTTGTTTTTAAGAGAAATTTAGTCTCCAGAGGAGTCAATAAGAGGTAAGGTGTCTGAGGAGGGGTGTATTAAGAAAAAAAAACAACAATTGAAGGATTTTCTATAGGAATGCAATAATGTGTTCTGAGATCTTAAAGGGTTACCACCTAAGCAAGAAGTGGAGCACAAGATCCAACTATCGCCATACTTCTCATTGCAAAATATTGGGTTGTACAAGAAGTTTGTTATAGAAGAAAGTGAGGTGAAGAAACGGTTGTAACAAATGTTGTAATAGGGTTCCATTCAACTGAGTACATCACCATGTGGGTCACCCATCATCATTGTGTCAAAGAAGGATCGGACTTGGCAGATGTGTATAAACTACATGGCGTTGAACAAAATAACGTTGAAGAACAAATGCCCCCTGCCTAGGATAGATGATTTTTTGGATGAGGTTGAGCAAGAAAATTACTTCACCAAGCCAGACTTGATGTCTAGATATCACCAGGTTCACATCAAAGAATAATATACCTGGAAGGTCGCCTTCAAAACCAGGAAAGGTTTGTATGAGTAGTTAGTCATGCCATTTGGCCTAAGTAATGGACCAAATACGTTTATGAGATTAATGAATGATATAATGCACCCTTTTATAGATTCATTTTTTATTGTATATTTGGATGATATACATGTATAGAGTGATACATGGGCATAGCATATGTCACATTTGACGTAGGTTCTGGAAACATTGAAGAAACACCAGCTGCTATAAAATCTCATGAAGTGTGAGTTTGCGAAGTAGTTTTGGCATATTTGGGGTATGTGGTCAGTGGAGGAGAGATAAAGATAGATCCTTCCAATATGGAGGCCATCATGAAATGGTTGGTGCTTACTAATGTCTCTAAGGTCATGATTTTCATTGGGGTAGCACAATACCTGAGGAAATTCATAACCTCATTTTCAATGGTAGTAGCACTGCTCCACACCATAATAACAAGTGGCAAGAGTTTCCACTAGGGAAAAGGTTACAAGAGGAACTTTCGGGAGTTAAAGAATAAAATAAGTCAAGCACCAGTTATGGAATTACCAAAATTGTAGTGGCCTTTCGAAGTAGAGATATATGCACGAGTGGTTATTATATGGGACTTTTCTTGATGTAGGGAGGAAGGCCTGTGTGTTACCATTCTAAAGTTTTTCATGGGAAAATTCTTAAATACCCTACCTACGACAAGGAGCTCTATGCCATGGTGAAATTTGTGAAGAAGTGGAAGCACTATCTGATGGGAAAGGAGACAGTAATCCACATAGATCACCAACTTTTATAGTACCTGCAGACCCAAAGTAAGCTACAATAGACCAAACATTACAAGTGGATGGGGTTCTTACAATAGTTTCATTTGGTGATTAAGTATATGAAGGGAATCATGAAAAATTTGGTTGACATTCTTTCAAGGCCACCCACATTAAATATTACAATTTTTGGGACTCTTATGCACATGGAGCCCTTCACCGATGATGCATATAGAGAGGCATATTTTGTGGATGAGGACTTTGAGGAGGTGTATCAACAATTGAAAATTTAGACTCATGTGTAAAATGGCGACAACACCGAGGACTATCATCTTAAGGATGGATTACTCTACAGTCTAGATAAGATATTTGTTCCTAAAGGTGAGAGATTGCAACAGATTATAGATGCTAATACCTCCAAGGTTGTAGGGCACTTTGGTGTAGGGAAGATCGTGGCTAAAGAGGTAGGTGTATTGGTTGAAGATGCAAGAGAAGGTACCTAGGTTCATAAGTGTATTCATGCTTTGTTGTACCAAAAAGAATAGAAACATGAAACAGAGCCTATATAATTCCTTATATATGCCTAGTCTTCCTTGGGAAAACATTTCCATGGACTTTGCGGGAGTTTTACCGAAAACTAGGAAGGGACATGACTAAATTTTCATGGTAGTTGACAGGTTCAACAAGTTTTGTGTTGTGATTCCCTTTAAAAAAACCATTAGTATGAAATAAGTAAAAAACATGTTCTTTGGACAGGTTTGGGTGCACTTTGGGATACCAAGGAGCAACATTTTAGATAGGGATACAAGATTTCTCACTGCATTCTAGACTACACTGTGGGAGAAGATGGACATGAAGTTTAAGAGATATAGAACATTTTATCCACACACAGATGGGAAAACAGAAGTAGTCAACATGACATTGGTACAACTTCTGAGGGGATACAACTAGAAGCATTTGAAGACCTGGGATGAAATTATGGTATATATAAAAAATTATTATAATATAGTAGTCCACATTTCTACAGTAAAGTCCCCATTTAAAACATTTTTTTGAAATTTTCCTCCTTCAACTTTGGATATTGCATATGGGAAATAAGGATGAGTGAGGGAAGATATTATAGTAGATGCTTTGAGGGCTAAAAATCTGATAAAGAAGATCAGGCGGATCCATCTACAAGTACAAGAAACACTGTAGAAGTTGCAAGAGAAGTATAATGTTAGGAATGATCAATAGGGAACAAAGAAGTCATTCAAGGTTGGAGAAAAAGTATGGTTATAGTTGAACACAGAGAGGTTGCAAAGGCCTAGTACAAATATCAAGGTTTTGAGGTATGGTCCCTTTGAGATACTAGAAAATGTGGGTGATAATTCCTATTGACTTAGTTTACCACAATATATGCACATTTACTTAGTTGTGAATTTCAAGAATTTGAAACTATATGACATAAGATAATTTTTTTTAGAAGAGGTACAAAACTACAAGACAGGGGCAACATTACCTTTGGCAAATTGGGTTGAAGGGACAACTTCCAAGAAAATATAAATGGTACACCAGAGAGATGGTGGAGGAAACATTTCCTCACCTCATTAAATACAATATTTCGGGATCAAAGTATCCAAAAATGAGAAGGTGTGATATGTATTGGATCATTATATTGTGTTTCATCCATATCAATGCATTTGGAGTGGAAAAAAAGGAGGAATAATCTCACAGGACCATTTTTACTCATGGGTCTCAGTTTTGAAAACAGGGTTTGAAACCTTTTGAGCGTGTTTTGAGGCATAGAAAAAAGTTTTCTTTGGGTAAGACTTTTCTGCTCTAGTGCCACACCATTTCATGTTGTTCTACACACAAATATATTTCCAACGGTAGAAGAAGAATGTCGATTATAGTCTGTATGAAAATGTTATGCTACCCAAACGTTGAACTTCCTATTTTCACACCTACAGTATAGGAGGATGTCGTGTCAGTCCCCATTATTTAGGGAAAAGTCTCTAGCCACGTGATTATGATGTAAAATACTCTAGAATATTCTATAGTGTAACTCCATTTAAGAGTTGATGTAGTCAAAATTAAATACTACTAGGCTATTAGGTTGTGTTATAACTAGGCCCCTAGGATGAAGAGACATTCCATTCTTTCGAGAGAATTTTTCTCCATAACTAAGACCAAATAGCCAAGAGAGATAGGAGGTAGAAAAAAAAAATAGGATTTGTGCATTGTATCATCCCATGGGACACAAGCATTACTTCTGTGTAATTGCAGCCATATTTCAAGATAGAGAAAGAGAACGAAGTAACCTCACATTCCAGTTGGGTTTTCTCCCGAAAGGGTTTCCCAAAGAGCATATTTTGTGTCTTATGTGTGTGTGTGAGATTATTTTTTCATTCTCTAATTTTATACATAATTTACATTTGCATGCTTATAGTAATTATAGTAAAATCTACAGAGCAATTTCTACTGTAATAGTGTAAAATTTTAGTCTTTTAATGTATTATTATTAGGTTTGTTATGATGAACTGTTCAATGGAATATCCACCGAATTTTACAGATCAATAAGGGGCTGTGTTTTATCAAATTTTTCGAGGGCTCATGTGGATGTGTGTGTGTGTGTATAAAGGCACATATAGGTTGGTACATTGGCGTAATCATTCGGAGATATTTCATGTTAGTCATCAATATTTTTTGTTGTTTTGGAGATGACTAATTTATCGTCATAGATTTCGAAAAACAAAATTTGTGAAATATTGTGAGTTTTAGAAATCTCACTGCCTTAATTATCCTAAATCAAACTGTTTCACTATATTTTTCCCTCTCTACCTTCTAAAAAATCACCTTACTGATCCAAAAGGACTTCATTTCTGGGCCTACTGGTCTCATTTTTCACTCCCCTACCCACACTCTCATTCACTCCCTTTTTTTTTCTAAAAACCCATTTTTCCCTTCATAAGCCTTCCTAAAGGACACCCCTATTCCTCATTTTCCTTTGTATACATTAAACAATGTAAAATCCCCCTTTTACATTGTTTAAAATAAAAAACTAAGCCTTTCAGGTCTTTTTATTTTATATAAAAACCTTGTTTTTATACTATAGGCTCGACCTTATGATATATAGGCATAAGCCTCTTTTCCTCTAGCCCCGGCCCCCTTGCGCTCATAAAACCACGACTTCGCCTATCCATAAGCCCCTACCTCTATATAATTCCACCTCTGCCCTTCCTATTTTACAAACCCCCTATAAACCTTATAAATAGGCCTCATAAACCCTTATTATATAAAAATCTAGACCCTTCTCTCCACCATACCCAGCGCCCATTCAAACCCTATAAATTAACAAATTTTTGTTAATTTGTTAAAATTCCCTAGGCCCACCCTCCATCAAACCATGCAACTCAATGTAAATACGCCACCTGTCCTCCACTAAAGTGATTTGACCACCTACTCGCCGCCTCCAAAATGCACGATGGTCGTTGATCTCACCTCGATATCTGATGATCCTCGGCGCATATCTCGTATATAATTGTGCCAGGGTTAATGTCCCACAACCCATGTGAAATGGATATTTTTTCCCTACCACACATCAAGCTCTAGAAAATATCGCATGCCCCCTCCTAAAAACCACTTACCACTCTTCAGCCACGCTATAAACCATCTCTGGTTTTCCAAAACCACTTTTACTCCACGCCAAATTTCAAACCCTCCCACCTCCGTTTGAATTACTACTAGTTCTTCCTTAGAAACCAAGCCTCCACCATTGTCTCCTCTACAAACACCCTTTAACAGCCCAAAAACTCAAGAAAAAGTAGTAAACCCTCTCCCGCATGGTTTTATTGTTAATTAATTGTTTTTTGTGCAGGTTTAATGGTGGAAAGGTCCACCAACCCTTCACATTATCTAGAAACGATGAATGAAACCTTGGGTGATGATCCAAGGGTTTAAATCAAATATTATAAGGAACAGAGGCCCTATGTTAGCATTAATCGTTGGTGAAACATGATCGTCGATGGTTTTTTAATCCCTAGTAACGAAGAATGTTTCCCTGCGCCAAAACAAAGACAGACAGTAAACCCAAGAGAGAAAAGACAGTCAAATGACTGTAAATAGAGAAAGGACAAGATTAGAAAGGCTAATCACATATCAAAGACAAAACAGATTGATTAAGCCAGCAAAGCAGAGTTTAAAGAAAGTAAAGGAAAACAAATAAAGGTTAAAAGATTAAGAAGGATAAAGACAGAAGATCAAAAATTTAATCAAGGATATGAATTCATAACACAGAGATTGAATATGAAACAAATGGAAAATTAGCCCAGAAGCACATTTGACTCAATCCACTGAGGCAGTTACTTCTTCAAAGATATTCTGCCACATACAACATTATTTCCTCCAATAAAGCATCAAAACAGTTATTACACTCAGTCAGAGATATTTTATGTCTACCAACAGTTATTGTAAAGTTATTAAAAAGCCTTAAAAGTAAAACATTTCACATAAATCAATTCAAGAGTTAATCTAGAAGTTATTATTTCAGAGTAATCCCTTCAGATATTTTTGCCTTGGGCCTTGCATGGTCTCAAAGGTCAAAAATCATTAACTCTGTAATAAATAACACTTAAAACCCTAGTTTAGCAGCACCTCCTCATTTGCATATGAGCTTCATTTTTAGCGTTGGTTATTTGGTGGTTATTTGATTGATTTCTACTGCTGAGCTAGTTGAGGATTGCTAGGCTGGATTTGAGAAAGCTCTGATTTGTAGAGAGCTATTGTACATGGAGCATTGTAATTGGTTTGATCATCAATAATACAAGCATGTTCACAGGATCCTTGAGCTATGTTAATGGTGAATTTTTCCTCATTTTTCATTGTTTTCCTTATGTTTCCCATATTGTCCATGAATTCTCTGATAGAGGAACATAAGTTCTAGAGTAGGATTTGTTGTCTCGGCACCCTACTTCTGTCTTCTTTATTTGTCTTTATGTTTTCTTATGCAAGGTCTGATTGGGGGATTATTAATTTCCCTCGAGTTACATCTAGCTTGTTGTCTTAGAAATGATTCAATAGAGTGAAACCAATGAAGTTTATGGTGAGCCCTGTCCTTGAGTACAGCTTGAGATATTGTTTTTAAGACCTTTTTTTGAAGTATCTTGGTAGAGTCTAAACTAGGGCAGTGTATGGTATGCCTTGTCCTATGGTCTACCTCCAAATGTTGCTTTGAAGATTCTTTCGAGTGTTGAGTTAAATAAGATAGGCTTCAGTTTTCTCTTTAGCTACTCTCACTGTTATCTTAAATGTTTTCTTCTGTCTAAAAGTAGTCTTATGATTGATGGATTGTTGTCTGAAAGGTTTTCTTATCAAATTCTTGCCAAAGAAGTATATGGTGTGCCTTGTCCTTTGGTTTTCTTAAAAAAGTTACCTTGAAAGGCTTTTCTTGTCTAAGTATATCTAGAAGATTCTTAACTGACTATATCTTTGCTACCTTCATAACTTATTACTATTTCATATCACAATCTAATCTAAGATATCCACTTGATATAGTTATATTTCCCTATGAAAACCATTGTAGATTTCATGACCAATTAAATCCTTTCATGACTCCATGCCCAATGGATCAATGTTTTCTCATAGCCTATCTATTTAGCTGAAACATCCCTTCACTTAGTTTCATCATATATTTGTCAATATATCATCTTACCGAACCAAAACAATCAAACAAACCCTACACTTAACAACTAGCCTAAAATCAAACCCTAAGAACAAAAAATTTCACATCCTTTGCACGAAATAGAGAGAGCCCTCTCTGAGTCCAGGAAGGCTAGGTCCTAGGACTCCAAAGACTGGTCTGATGTTACCCTGTGCATTTGGTCTACCAATCTACTAAATCATGGGATCCTAACATTTTTTCAATCACGATGGAACCTTCTGAGTAAGTTAACACCCTAGACATCCTTCAAGACTTAATAAAGCCCTTGTCAAGTAGTATCCAATGATTTTTCGCCACCTCATCTCCACCTAACATTCTAGCGATCACGGTGGGACCTTCTGAGTCAGTGACAATCTAAGTATGGCTTAGGACCTTAGAAAACTCACAAATATCCTTATATTGGTATTTAGTTGTTGATGGTGGACAAAAAGAACACCCTTACAAATAGTAAACATCATCCACCTGGTGACTCCACTAGTCTTCAGTAGCCCAATTGACCCCGCTAGTTCTCATTAAATTCCCTGGGAATGCATTAAGAAATCCCAATCATGATGATGGTGGACAAC